>OY740812.1:862616-1148866 GCA_963514005.1 Raja brachyura
TCTCCATAAGTGCTTTATCGGAGGGCGGTGAATCTGCGGAATTCATTGCCACAGAAGGGTGTGGAGGCCAAGTCAGTGGATATTTTTAAGGCAGAGATTGGCAGATTCCTGATTAGTATGGGTTCAGAGGTTATGGGGAGAAGGCAGGAGAATAGGGTTGAGAGGGAGAGATAGATCAGCCATGATTGAATGGCGGAATAGACGCTGGGCCGAATGGCCTAATTCTGCTCCTAGAATTTATGAAATGCCACTGAACATTTCCGGGAATGTTATTTCAGATTTCCAGGAACTGATTCCCACTGGATGGAGTAACTGGAATCAGACCCCTGCAAGGATCTGCAGGCAGGAAACCAGACTGGAGAAGACACAACTCAATAAACCAGTGCAGAACTTCTCAGATGCTGCACATAATCCAGACTCCTCACACCCCAGCGAAGCTCAGAGGTTGAAGACACCGGGTGTCAGCGGTGATGGGGAGAAGGCAGGACAATGGGGTTGGGAGGGAGAGATAGATCAGTTATGATTGAATGGCGTAGTAGACTTGGTGGGCCGAATGGCCACATTCTGCTCCTATCACTAATGATCTTATGACCATACCTAACGGTAGGCAAACTGTTACAAACGCCCCTGCAACATTCCTATTCCAGATAAGGAGTCTGTTCCAATGTACGGCTTTGCTGGAGTTTCACCCTCGGCGAAGATTCACTCAATGACTGACTGCCCTGCACTGGGCCCTTTGCTCTTCACTGGAGAGAGAGGAGTCTGGGCAAAGTGAAGCATCGCAGAGTTCCACCCTCTCCAAGTAGATGATTCCCTGCCTCCACCTCACTGCTGGTGCAGTCCACTTGCTCCACACAGTAGGAATCCAAAACGTGAAAAACCACCGTTGCTAGAAATCTAAATTAAAATCAGAAAATACTCAGGAAATGCTCAGCAGACCAGAAATGCTCTCTTGTGCGGAGAGAAAAACAGGTAATGACCCGTCATTAGTTGACTTCCTGATTAATGGGGGAGGCATTTAGACAAGCTCATGCCTCTGTTGGCTTCGATGCAATGTTAGTCCAAAGTCTACCTCTTCACCCTGTCCGTATTCTTCATGATTATTAACACCTCCTATGGATCCTCTCGCCGTCTCTGCTCCAAGGAGGAAAGTCTCTGTCTGTCCACAAAACTAACTCTACACTTCTGGAATCACCTGCGGCAATTTCCTCCGCACCTTCGCTGAAACCTTGACGTCGTTCACATGATCGGAGCAGAATTAGACCATTCGGCCCATCAGGTCCACTCCGCCATTCAATCACGGCGGATCTATCTCTCCCTCCTATCCTATTCTCCTGCCTTCTCCTCACAACCCTTGACACCCGTAATAATCAAGAATCTACCTATCTCTGCCTTAAAAATATCCATTGACTTGGCCTTCTGTGGCAAAGAATTCCACAGATTCACCACCCTCTGACTAAAGAAATTCCTCCTCATCTCCTTCGTAAAAGAACGAAGGTCCGGCACCCAGGATACGTCCCAACAGTATTTGAGGAAGGTCATCGTAATTCCTTGCTGTCCACTCTGTCCACTCGCCGGGCTCCTGATTCCACAACTGCAGACAGGACGACCCCCAACCCCTAGACACCAACGGGTTAAGCCCACACACATTCAACCCTGCAGACATTCTATCATTCCCCTTCCACAGAGAGTTGAATTAAGGGGCACGGGAAACCGCAGAAGTTGATATCTTGAGCAAAACACCAAGTGCTGGAGGAACTCAGTTGGCCAGGCAGCACCTGTAGAGGGGATGGAGGGCGATGTTTTGGGTCGGGACCCTTCTTGAGATTGATAAAGTCTGAAGAAAGGTCCCGACCAAGGTTACCTGTTCTTGTCGCTCCACGGATCCTGCCTGGCCTGCTGCGGTTATTTTAGCGTTAAATAAAACATGCTTTTCTGATCCAATGTCCACCAGTTTGAATAACTATCGAGCCAGTGGCTACTCACCGCCGAGGTGTCTTCACTTAGTGCCCGGCTGCCGGCGGCGCTCTCTGTATCCGTGCAAGGGTGAAGTGTCGCGCTCCGGCTCAGGTCGGAGATCCTATTAAGCCTCTTCCCTCCCACGGCAATGAGCAGTGAAGCTGCTGCGAACAGGGGTGTTTCCAGAGGATCGCTGCAGGGCTGGGATTTGGTGATCAGCCACTCCCTTGGCAGGTTACACAGTCAGTTATTGCAACAACGCTGTCTGCGGAGCAAGCCCACAGGCCGCTGGCTCACCATGGCAACAAGCAGCCCCGACCCACCGGCCTCCGCACTGGCTCGTCGCTCATCGTCGCTCATCGTCGCCATCGTGTCCGACGGGTTGGGTGGGTTTTTAAAGCTTCAGCAAGAACTGAGACCACAGTGGCCTTGCCCTGGCTGGCTACATTGCCTGGTTACCATAAAACTATAGGTCATAGGAGCAGAATGAGGCCATTCAGTCCATCGAATCTACGCCGCCATTCGACCATGGCGGATCTATCATTCCCTCTCAACCCCATTATGATACATGAGAGTCACAGTCATAGAGTGATACAGTGTGGAACAGGCCCTTCGGCCCAACTAGCCCACACCGGCCAACAATGTCCCAGCTACACTCGTCTCACTTGCCCGCGCTTGGTCCATATCCCTCCAAACCTGTCCTATCCATGTACCTGTCTAACTGTTTCTTAAACCATGGGATAGTCCCAGCCTCAACTACCTCCTCTGGCAGCTTGTCCCATTCACCCACCACCCTTTGTCCTCGTCAACCTTTTTGGCCACGTCTTTAAAAGAAAACAGATTTGTGAGACACGACCTCCCACGCATGCCTTCTCCCCTCTTCCCAACCAAGAAAATACCAAATGACGACCTCCACAGCCATCTGTGGAAATACATTCCACAGATTCACCACCCTCTGACGAAAGACATTGTAAAGTTACGCCCTCTTATTCTGAGGCTGTGACCTCTGGTCCCAGACTCTCCCACTAGTGGAAACATCCTGTCCACATCCACTCCATCCAGGCGTTTCGTTATGGGGTTGGTTTCAATGTGATGTTCCCTACTATTTTTCGTCTATGTTTATTTTATAGAGAGAATGGGTCTGTAAAACTCTGACGTCACCCTCCACAGATGCTGCCTGACCCGCGGAGTTCTTCCACCACTGTGTGTTTTGCTCCAAAGTTATTGGGCGCGATCCAACAAGGAATGTTGTTGCCATGGCGAGTGCTTGGGATAAACTGTGCCTCTGTTATTTCCAAATAAGGGCTGCACACGTGAACAGGAGCGAATCCGGCCGCTCTTCCCTACCCCGGATCCCAGTACTTCCCAGCATCAGCCCGGCCCCGCTCTCACGGCGCGGGGAGTCGACGGGGGGGGGGGGGGGTGGTGGGGGGTTGGATTTGGTGGGGGACGGGGGACGGGTGGACTGATGATGTTTCGGGCCAGGACCCTTCTTAAGACAGTCCTAAACGTCACCAACCTGGAGAATGTCACCAGTCCATTCCCTCCACAGATGCTGCCTGATCCGCTGTTATAGAGTCACACTGTGTGGAAACAGGCCCTTCAGCCCAACTTCTTCCTCCACCACTTTTTATGTCTTTCTCTGGATTCCAGCACCTGTAGTTCCTCGTGCTCCACTGGGAAGGTGAATACTGGATGTGTGACTATAGGCGGACACAGATGTATCGTGCTGACTGTCCCTGTCGGACGGAGGGAGGATCATTGCCACTCGGCTCCATGGTTCCTGTGGCCGATGTGGACACAGACCCCTGCCGAGAGGGGCGGTGGGGACCGGGGGGGGGGGGGGCGGGGGGGACGGGGAGGGGGGGGCAGTTATTGCTGGGAATGATCTTGTGTGCTTGCATTGAGAGATGCATGTGATTAATTTAGGGCCTTGGCATTGAGTCGTCTACTGAAGCCTCTCGCGGTGGGTGAGGGAGGTGGAGGCCGGTGGGTGTTAGTTCAAGGGGTCCGGGCCTTGACCCGATCTCTGGTGGCATTCTACAAACCTGGGGACCAGGGATTTCGTTTAAAAAGACAACATGAAAACAGGCCCTTCGGTCAACCGTGGCCACACCGACCATCCATCCCCCGTTTAGTTTAGTGTAGCGAGGTACAGTGAAACATTTGTTGATGCATGTTGGTGAAAGGAGTCAGAGTGATGGCCTGGTCTCTGGTGGGGATTCGGAAACCAGCGTATGTTGAAGTTTATTTCCTTCACTGACCCTCATTTCTTGCACAAATTAGCTCCCGCCCGAGTGGAGTGGGGTGGGGTGGAGTGGAGTGGAGTGGAGTGGAGTGGAGTGGAGTGAGTTCCATGTTGGATGTGACGGATCTTCTGGACATTGGATGCATCCTAACCGCCACGGCCTCACCGTCGTCCCACTCACTCACAAACCACATAGACCTGGGGTACACACATGCACAAATATATATGTATATATATATATATATATATATATATATATATAGACACAAAATGCTGGAGTAACTTAGCGGAACAGGCAGCACCTCTGGAGAGAAGGAATGGGTGACGTTTCGGGTCGACATCCTTCTTCAAACTGAGAGCCATGGGAGAGGGAGACACAGAAATAAGGAAGGTTAATGTGTGAAAACGTGATATTAAAGGGCACGGGGTTCAAGGAAAATGCAGAACAGGTCATTGTTAGCTGGGGAAGGTGAGATATATATATAACATATGACACAGCTGGCGTCCTAGTACCTTAGTAACAACCTAGAGCTCAATGCTCTTAAGACAGTGGAATTGATTGTAGACTTTAGGAGAACTTCCCCTCCCCTCACCCCTCACCCCACTCACCATCAACACCACAGTCACATCTGTGGAATCTTTTAAGTTCTTTAGAACCATCATCTCCAAGGACCTGAACTGGGGGGCACCATCGACTCCACGGTCAAAAAGGCACAGCAGAGGATGTACTTCCTGCGGCAGCTGAGGAAAAACAATCCGCCACAGGCAATGATGGTTCAATTCTATACGGCCATCTGGAAGGCGACTCCGGACCGTCAAAGCTGCCACAGCCAGACATAAAAACAGTTTGTTTTCCCCACGAATAGTGGCTCTACTCAATAACCGAACATCTGTAGCCTCATTTTGCTCTGGTATTTTAGTTCATTCACATGTTTAAACTGTAATGTTAATGTTTAATGTTTTATGTGTCATTCTTAATTGGTCACTGTATGTCGTGTTGTCACTTGCAAGCGGAGCATCAAGGCAAATTCCTTGTATGTGAACATACTTGGCCAATGACATCATTCATGTGTATATGTATGGATATGAGTAAGTGTACACACACACACACACACACACACACACACACACACACACACACACACACACACACACACACACACACACACACACACACACACACACACACACACACACACACACACACACACACTAAACCTATTTCCCCTCGTTTACTATATTGTTTACAGTGTATTATGTTCACAGCTGCAAGTAACAACGTCATTGTTCTATCTGGGAGGGACACAGGATAATAAAACCCTCTTCACTCTTGTTTAAATCAGTTCTGTTTCCGACTTTCTCCTTCGTGTTCAAAGACTGAGGCGTCCGCTGCTCTCGATGATGGAGTCAGGGCGTGTGTGAGTCACGGCTCCAAGTCTCGGCTCAGACCGCCGTCGCTCTGTCTGCCGTTGATGACCTTTACGTTGCAGGGAGGAGCAAGCCGCGCCTCGTCAGTCTGGAACTAGCGGTGAATCAGCCCGCGTCTCCGCGCTGTCCGCCTCGCCCCGCCCCGCCCCGCCAGGAGACGCACCTGGTGACGGTGAATTACCCCCAAACCACCCGAACCTTGTCAACGTAGAATATACAACATGGAACGGTACAGGTTCCGGTTCAGTTTAGTTTATTTCATATATACCAAGGTACAGGGAAAGGCCTTTGTTGCGCGCTAACCGGTCAGTAGAAAGAAAGACAAGGTTTCAATGAGACATTCAGAGTGTTCAGGTACATGATATGGGAATAGCGGCTACTGCAAGTTACACCCAGTAAAGTCGGAACTAAGATAGTCCGAGGGTCAGCACTGCTCTCTGGTTGTGATAGGATCATTCGGTTGTGGGAAGGAACTACAGATGCTGGTTTAAACCGACGCTGGAGCAACCCAGCGGGACAAGCAGCATCTCTGGATAGAAGGAATCTCTGAAGAAGGGTCTCGACCCGAAACGTCGCCCATTCCTTCTATCCAGAGATGTTGCCTGTCCCTCTGTCTGCGTGTGATCCACATCCCTCTATTCCCTGCAGATCCACGTGCCTATCTAAAAGCCTCTTAACCTCCATTCCCGTGTCTGCCTCCACCACCAATCCTGGCCGGCAGTGTGTTCCTGCACCCACCGCCCGCCATTAGTGCGGCTCTCAGGGGTTATAGGGAGGAGAATGGGGTTGAGAGGGAGAGATAGATCAGCCATGATTGACTGGCGCAGTAGACGATGGGCCGAATGGCCTAATTCTGCTCCTATCACTTATGACCTTTTGTGTAAACTCTGTAAAAATCATTCGCTGCACATATCTTTTCCGTTCTCGCCTTAAAGCTGTGCCCGCTGGTCTTTGACATTTCAACAATCAAGACAGAATCAAATGAACTTAATTGTGACATGTACGGAACACGGAACACTTACTTTCTTGAAATAATACACAGACAGTGCTGGAGTAACTCAGTGGGTCAGGCAGCATCTGTGGAGAACATGGATAGGTGACGTTTCACAGAGTGCTGGAGTAACTCAGCGGGTCAGGCAGCATCTGTGGAGATCATAGATAGGTGACGTTTCACAGAGTGCTGGAGTAACTCAGCGGGTCAGGCAGCATCTGTGGAGATCATAGATAGGTGACGTTTCACAGAGTGCTGGAGTAACTCAGCGGGTCAGGCAGCATCTGTGGAGAACATGGATAGGTGACGTTTCGTGCCTGAATCTTCTTTGTGATTTTTTGGGCACTAAAACGTGGCGACGCTAGTGTGCTGCGGAGCTGAGGTCTGCTACATGATTTTACCGGGTTTATTACAACACAAAGCATTTCACTAAAACCTCAGCTGTAATTTTGTGCAAAAAGTAAAAATATATCGTCAGAAACAACGAGCCAACGAGTTGTGTGCATTTCCCGGGGGAGGGGGGGGGGGGGGGGGGGACGGTGGGGGCTTCTGACTGACAAATGCTTGGATGGTGGGGAGGAAACCCGTAGCCCAGGGCAGGGGGTGTGTGGAGGGGAGACTTGCAGACTGCCGCGACCCCAGGGAGGGGCTGCCATCCCTGTAACCCCCCCCCCCCCCCCATCCAGCGCGAGTTACGCGGGCAGGAGAGTAATGTTCGGAGCGGGGGGGGGGGGGAGCTGGCCGCTGACCCACGCCCTCCGCCCACACTCACTGGGCCAACGCTTCACATTCCAGGGCAACTTCCTCACCGCCACTTATCCCAGGAATGTTTGAAGCTGGATTCTTCTGGTCACTCCCCCGCGGGGCAGGCGCACTGTTGCGGCAACTCAACTCGCTGCCTCTATGTCAGTGTCAGGCCGGAGCAGTCGGAGCCCCCCTGATTCTGCCGAGCTCTAGGGTGTCCCACCCGAGAAAGGTCCGCGTATTATTCACGTTTGATTTGCGCTTGTGGCCATTGCATACAAGCGGGCTGCTCGGCGTTGTACTTTCTCCAGGGTGATCTTGTTGTTGTTGGTGGAAGGATCCCATACGGCTCCACAATACTCCAATCTGGGCCTGACCAAGGACTTGTAGGCATTCTCTTTGGCGGATGTACTACATGCGTGAAAATTTATTTTGAGTAGCCCGAGAGTTCTATTTGCTTTGTTGGACAATTGACTAATATGCGTCGCCCAACTTAAATCTTTGCTTAATTCGACTCCTAGATATGGATGATTGTCGACAGCAAGCAATGCATGGCTACCCGTGTTGTATTCCGATAAAAGTGGTCTGATCTTGTGTGAGACGTGTATGGTATGACATTTGGCTGCATTGAATGACATCTGCCAGCTTTTCCCCCGCTCACAGAGAGCATCCAGATTCACCCTTCGGTCCACTGCGCCGATCAGCGATCATCCCGTACACTAACACTACCCAACAGTAAGGACAATTTACAATTTTACTGAAGCCAATTAACCTACAACCCTGTATGTCTTTGGAGTGTGGGCGGAAAACCGGAGCACCGGGAGAAAACCCTCGCGGTCACAACGCGCAAACTCCGCACAGGCAGCACCTGTAGTCAGGATCGAACCCGGATCTCTGGTGCTGTGAGGCAGCAACTCTACCGCTGCGCAACCGTGCCGCCATTAATGTATGGTTCGCCTCAAAATATATCGATAGGCACAAACTCAACGGGAACGGTTGTCCAAGCAACTTTAGAGAAGTTGAAGCGAGCGTTGGATCAAAGGCAAAGGTGTCGCCATAACATTCAAGCTACGAGCTCAGCAACGGAGACGGAGGTGTTGGTAAGGAAACATAACATTCATGAGTCATCCAATAAGAAAGCCTTTACAACCTTTTATAGACGTGGAAAATGAAGAGATTAGGACATGTAGAAATAGACAGATAAAGTTTCGGGTCGGGACCCTTCTGCAGAATTATTGTAGAAGGGGGGAGAAGTTGGAACAGAGAGGTGGGGGGTGGGGGGGGGGGGGGGGGGGCACGAATCGTGGGGAGTGATAGATTGAACACTGACATTCCATAGATTCTGGAAGATCCCCACGCAGTGGAAGTTGGCAAATGGGGTGTGACAATTGAAGAGAGGAGGGACAGAGAATGCGATGTAATCCGAGCTGGCGTGAGTCAGGGGGAATGCCGGTATCTTTGATAATGAGTTCCAGGAAAATATGAGGTATTGATGCATTTATGAAACGAAATTATACTGGACTAATCTGTCGAAATATGGTAGATTGCGACAGTATATAACCATATAACAATTACAGCACGGAAACAGGCCTTCTCGGCCCTTCCAATCCGTGCCGAACATTTATTTTCCCCTAGTCCCATCTACCTGCACTCAGACCATACCCCTCCATTCCCTTCCCGTCCATATACCTATCCACTTTACTTTTAAATGTTAAAATCGATCCTGCCTCCACCACTTCTGCTGGAAGATCATTCCACACAGCCACCACTCTCTGAGTAAAGACGTTCCCCCTCATGTTACCCCTAAACTTCTGTCCCTTAATTCTCATGTCATGCCCTCTTGTTTGAATCTTCCCTACCCTCAATGGGAAAAGCTTATCCACGTTAACTCTGTCTATCCCTTTCATCATTTTAAAGACCTCAATCAAGTCCTCCCTTAACCTTCTGCGCTCCAAAGAATAAAGACCTAACTTGTTCAACCCTTCGTTTAGATGTTTAGATGGCAATTTGATATAAAATATAAAACAGTATTGCACAATAACAGGCCCTTTGGTCCACAATGTCCGTGGCGAACATGATGCTAAATTAAGACTTAAATTGCCGGGGTTGTGGGTCAGGCAGCATCCCCGAAGAACATGGAGAATGTGAAGAAGAGACATGAGGAGCTGAGGAAGAGACCCGAGGATGCAACCTGAACATCCAGGAGCGGAAAAGGATGCAGAAAGTTGTAACCACTGCCCAGTCCACCATCGGCTCGGACCTCCCCACCATCGAAGGGATCTATCGCAGTCGCTGCCTCAAAAAGGCAGCCAACATCATCAAGGACCCACACCATCCTGGCCACACACTCATCTCTCTGTTACCATCGGGCAGAAGGTACAGGAGCCTGAGATCTGTTACATCCAGGTTCAGGAACAGCTGCCTTCAGGTTATTAAACTCGCCAACAAACAGAATCTGAACTGTAACAGCCTATTGCACTTTATCTGCTTATTTATGTGTTTATTGAACTGAACTGTTCTGTATTTTTGCTGACAATATCCTGTAGTGCTGCGGCAAAGCAAGAATGTCATTGTCCTATCAGGGACACATGACAATAAACTCTCTTGACTCTTGACTTGACCAGAAACGTCACCTATCCATGTTCTCCACAGATGCTGCCTGACGCGCTGAGTTACTCCAGCAACTTGTGTCTTTTTATGGTAAACCAGCATCTGCAGTTCCTTGTTTCTACATGGTGCCCAGTTAAACTAATCCCCTCTGCCTGCACGTAATCTACACCTCTCCATTCCCTGCATATCCACGACGCTATCCGAAAGCTTCTTAAATGCGCCGAAGCGGTGGATATTCAGAGGATGCGCCCTGTAAAGGAATTTCTTTAGTCACAGGGTGGTGAATCTGTGGAATTCATTGCCACAGACGGCCGTGGAGAGCGTGAATGAATATTTTTAAGGCAGCGATTGATAGATTCTTAATTAGTATTGGTGTCAGCGGTTATGGGGAGAACGCAGGATAATGGAGTTAGGAGCGAGAGATAGATCCGCCATGATTGAATGGATAGTAGATTTGATGGGCCGAATGGCATAACTATATTCCTAGAATTTATGAACATGAATCCGGAGAAACTCTGAGGCGAGATGTGAGCGGTGAAACCAGCAGTGGCCAGGAGAGGGTGCTGGAGGTCCACTCTGAGAGCTGGGTCACGGGACATCTCGGCCTGCTGAAGTTAGATAGGGCTCTTAAAGATAGCAGAGTCAGGGGGTACGGCGAGAAGGCAGGAACGGGGTACTGATTGTGGATGATCAACCATGATCACAGTGAATGGCGGCGCTGGCTCGAAGGGCCGAATGGCCTACACCTGCACCTATTGTCTATTGTCTGCCAGAGCGTTGAAATGACAATTCCTTCTGCAATGTATTTCCACGTCTAGTGACGGGTCGGTTTCTGTACTTAAAAACAAAAATAGCATCCATATATTTAAAGATCCACGTGCTAACCATTGTCACAAATGGTTTGTTAAATGTACCATTTATATTGTATTGGTTTATAACTGTAACATGTAATTAGATACAGTGCATCATACTGTATGTAAATCGTGCCTTACATGAGCACATCAGGTGATGCGAAAAAGAAAATAAACCATTGGCAGAATATAGTGTCAGCTAAAGTGAAAGTGCAGATGAAAAAAGTGCAAGGGCTAGCTGCAACAAGGTAGATTGGAAGATCGGGAATATATCTTTAGAATGTGAGAATTCATTCAAGTGTCTGCTAATTGCTCGGAAGAGGCAGTTCTTGAGTCTCGTGGTACAGTGTGTCAAGGTTTTGTATCTTCTGCCCGACGGGGGAGAGAAGAGGGGTTAGGAGGGTGAGACAAATCAGCCATGAATGATTGGCGGAGTAGACTTGATGGGCCGAATGGCCCAATTCTACTCCTATCACTTATGACCTTATGATTACCTTGGCGGCTTTTCTGGGGTAGCGTGAAGTGTAGATGGAGTCGATGGAGTGGGGGAAGGTGGGGGTGTGTTGGGGGGGGGGGGGGGGGTGGTGTGGGGGGGAAGATTGTAAAGTTCCATTAAATCAGTATTCAGCGTGGAAAATGTTCGTGGCAATCTGCTGTGCGATGTATTGGGGTTTCATCTAAAATGCATTTCCTGTAAGTGAGAGTTGTGGTGTTTGCAGGATAGCAACAGGTCAAACAGCTTCTGTGGTTAGAAGAACATAGAACAGTGGGCCATTCAGCCCCTTGTACAGTGCTTGCTACACCATGCAATCAGGTCACGGCAGGCTGACTACAGCACCACTCCCTGCATTAACTCCACATTGCTCGAGACTCTGAATGAACAAAGGTCTGACCATTTCTCTCTTAGTGATATAGAGCGGTAGATCTGTACAGCATGGAAACAGGTCCTTCACCACAACATGTCCATGCTGACCAAATTGGCATTCTGGACTAGTCTCACTTGCCTGGATTTGGCCCATACCCCTCCAGTCCATATACACTATATGTTAAATGTCTTTTAAAATTCATAATTGAATCCGCTTCTATAGGTTTCTCTGGCACCTCTTTCGAAATACCCTCTGAGTGAAAAGGTTGTCACCTGTTGTCTCTTAAGCCTGACTTTAAACCTGTGCGCTCGAGTTTTAGAATCCCCTACCTGGGGAGAGAGACTGTGAGAGTTCACTTTGTCCGTGCCCCTCATGGCTTTGTACACCTCAATGGGGTCACTCGTCAGCCTTCGAATCTCCAAAGAAGAACATCCCAGCCTATCCAACCTCTCCCTGTAACTCAAGCCCACAAGCCCAGGCAACAGCCCCAATCTCTACTGCACTGTTCACAACCTTAGATTTAATATTAGTGTATTATTGTCACACGTATCAAGGTGAAAAGCTTTTGTTTGCATGAAATCTGGTCGAGCGAAAGACTATACATGAGCAGAATCAAACCGTTGACAGTGTACAATAAGGGATAAAGATCCAACACCCTTGGTGGACTCAGTGACTGAGGTGGCAGAGCCCTGTCACGTCATGAATTCCAAAGTGAAGACAACTGTCTCATCTCTATCTCGATAGGTCAAACCTTCTTCTGAGACTGTGAAGCATCACATCAGCATCTGCCCAGTCAAATACCTGAAGAACTTTGCAATTTAAAAATAAAATTACCTCTTATTCTTTGAAACTCAAGAATGTACAGGCCATGTCTGCTTAAACTGTCCTGATGTGGGAAGCCACCACTCCGGCAAACTCTCCTGATGTGGGAAGCCACCACTCCGGCAAACTCTCCTGATGTGGGAAGCCACCACTCCGGCAAACTGTCCTGATGTGGGAAGCCACCACTCCGGCAAACTCTCCTGATGTGGGAAGCCACCACTCCGGCAAACTCTCCTGATGTGGGAAGTCACCACTCCGGCAAACACTCCTGATGTGGGAAGCCACCACTCCAGCAAACTGTCCTGATGTGGGAAGCCACCACTCCAGCAAACTCTCCTGGTGTGGGAAGCCACCACTCCAGCAAACTCTCCTGATGTGGGAAGCCACCACTCCAGCAAACTGTCCTGATGTGGGAAGCCACCACTCCAGCAAACTCTCCTGGTGTGGGAAGCCACCACTCCGGCAAACTCTCCTGATGTGGGAAGCCACCACTCCAGCAAACTGTCTTGATGTGGGAAGCCACCACTCCAGCAAACTGTCCTGATGTGGGAAGCCACCACTCCAGCAAACTGTCCTGATGTGGGAAGCCACCACTCCAGCAAACTGTCCTGATGTGGGAAGCCACCACTCCAGCAAACACTGTGAGTAGAAACAAGAAACTGCAGATGCTGGTTTACACAAAAGAACATAAGAAGGGTCTCGACCCGAAACGTCACCTATCCATGTTCTCCAGAGATACTGCCTGACCCACTGAGTTACTCCAACCCTCTGTCCATCAGTCTGTGAGCTTTTGCTGTATCCCTCAGTTGTAAGTACGCCCTTCCCTGGTTGGGTAAGGAGACCAGACCTGTACATTGTGTTCACGATGCAACCTAACTGGAGGAAGCTCTTTCAACCTCAACCATCAAAGCTTCTTGGAGTCAAAGTCTTCGAGATTACAAGCTGAACCTGCACGTTAGGTTTCAGTCTCTCAGATCAACAACACTTTTCAATCTCTCATCATTATTGTGTTCAGCACAGGCAGTGTGCGATATGTTTCAATGTTCTTTACCTGAGTTTAGTTTAGTTTAGTTTAGTTTAGTTAGTTTATTGTCACGTGTACCGAGGTACAGTAAAAGGCTTTGTTGCGTGCTAACCAGTCAACAGAAACACCATGTGTTTTAAAGTAGACGTTCACACATTGTTCTACATTATATCCCACCTGCCATGTCATTTACCAGTCTCTCCCCAACAAAACCTCTCTGCATCCTTCCCACGGCCCACACTGCCACCTAGCTTTGTATCACCAGAAAAATTGCATACACCACACATGATTACTTCATCTACGCCACTGATACAGATGGGGAACATCTGGACCCAGCAAGAACATCTGCAGAACACCTCTAGTCACATCCCCCAAACCAAAAAGCACTTGTTCATCCCTCTCCTCTTCAGTCTGTCCATTAACCAGTTATCAAACCAAACCAGTACATTTCACCCACTTACCAGCAATCTAGAACAATGTAGAATATGTCATTGTTAGCAAGGAGAAGGTGACAACAAAGCAAACCGATAAAATGTTTCCTGGATCAACATCTCATTTTCACACCTTACCCTTCCTTATCTCTGTGTCTCCCTCTCCCCTGACTCTCAGCCTGAAGAAGGGTCTCGACCCAAAATGTCACCTATTCCTTTTCTCCAGAGATCAGAATCAGAATCAGAATCAGAATCTCTTTATTGTCATTGCACATGGTGCAACGAAATTTAAAAGTCAATCTTAAAATATAAGGAAGGGTGAAAATATATACATATAAAAAAAACAATTCAGTTGAATGTGGGTGTTATTTCTTATTTTGCATTGTTAAGCTTACGTATGGCTATGGGGTAGAAGCTGTCTCTGAGTCTGTTCGTGCGAGTTTTGAAAGACCTGTACCGTCTGCCAGAGGGCAGCAGGTGGACCAGGTTGTGTCCAGGGTGGGAAGGGTCCTTCAGGATGTTGGCTGCCCTGCCAAGACAGTGAGAGCTGAAGATGTCCTTCAGGGAGGGCAGTGGGCAGCCAGTGATTTTTTGGGCGGTGTTGATGACCCTTTGAAGGGCTCTCCTGTCCGCTGCAGAGCAGCTGGCATACCATGTGGTTATACAGTACGCCAGCACACTCTCGATAGAGCAGCGGTAGAAGGACACCAGCAGCTTCTCTTCCAGGTTGTTTTTCCTGAGGATCCTCAGAACGTAGAGTCGCTGCTGGGCCTTCTTGACTACTGTGGTGGTGTTTGTGGTCCAGGAGAGATCCTCTGCAATTTGTGTGCCCAGGAATCTGAAGTCTGAGACCCTTTCCACACAGTCCCCATTGATGAATAGGGGTTGGAGGGCTGCACTGTTCTTACGGAAGTCTATGATAATTTCCTTTGTTTTTGTGGTGTTTAGGATGAGGTTGTTGTCTGAACACCACGCTGCCAGTCTTTGGACTTCCTCCCTGTAGGCCGTGTCATCTCCTCCTGAGATACGTCCAACCACAGTTGTATCGTCCGCGAACTTGGCGATGGTGTTGGTGGTGTGGGCGGGGGCACAATGGTGGGTGTAGAGTGTGTAGAGGAGGGGGCTCAACACACAGCCCTGTGGGGAGCTGGTGCTGAGTGTGATGGGGGTGGAGAGGTGATGGCCCAGTCTGACGGTCTGGGGCGGTTAGACACAAAGTCCTTGATCCAAAGGCAGATGGGTTGGGAAAGTCCTAAATCCATGAGTTTGGATCCCCCTCATGAGATGCTGGCTGTCCTGCTGAGGTACTCCAGCATTTTGTGTCTATCTCCAAGCAATGTAGTCTACTTCATCAGCCTTCCCTTAATGGCTTATTGAAGGCCTGGAAGCTGAAATACAACTCATCCACAGGTCAGTTAATGTCTATTCTGCCCAGTAACAACTTCATAAAACACCAACCAATCTGTCGAACGTGACTTTTCTTTCAGAAAGTCGTTGAAATTGGCCCGGGCAAATGTCATTCTTTTTGAACCACTTTCATACTAACAGATTGCAGCTGATGTACAACTATGCACTCTATACTTTGACCCACAGCCCACTGAACTGTGGGCTTACATTTGTTGACTTTGCAACATGCAGTAAGTGCAGGGTTTGCTCCTGTGCTGCTCCCCCTCAGCAAGTAAACCACAGCCCTCGAGACTCAACAATACACCACACCCATCCTTCTCTAATAAAGAACGCTTCAGCCCAGTCCCTCCCATTCCTGCCCTCATCACATAGTCAGACACAAAAGGCTGGAGAAACTCAGCGGGTGCAGCAGCATCTAAGGAGCGAAGGAGATAGGCAACGTTTTGGGTCGAGACCCTTCTTCCTTTTCTGGGTGAGGATGTGGTCGTAGAGTTGGAGGGAAGGGGGTATCACAGAGGGGGAGCAGTTAGAGAGGAGGTTGGGAAACTGTCTTCGTAGGGAGGAGGAGAACTTCTTCAAAGTAGGCATACCTTGAGGAGATATCGCAGTGGAGTAAACAAAGTGTTAAAGAAGGGTCTCGACCCGAAACGTCGCCTATCTCCTTCGCTCCTTAGATGCTGTTGCACCCGCTGAGTTTCTCCAGCTTTTTGTGTAACCCTCGATTCTCCAGCATCTGCAGTTCCTTCTTTAACAAATATTCAGACACCATGGACACAGGACCTCGGATCTAACACCTCTCTCTCCTTTGATCTTACTCAACTTAAATAGATTACAAGAGTACGGGCAGCCAGGGTAACGACACCAAATCTATTTGACCTCATCCTCACGAATCTAACTGATGTTTAGCAGTATTGACAACCAACTGGCTGCCTTTTTAGAGTCATCGAGCCAAAGATACATACGTAGAGATGTGGAGACACAGCACGGAAACACATCCTTCAGCCCGACTTTCAAATGTTCCCGAATCCGCCGAATTTGGGAAACCGCCAACTTGACATCTGTTGCTTCAACAAAACCCTGGGATGTGAACGATTTATTGAAGGATAGAGCAAAGAAACAGGCCCTTCGGCCCACTGAGGCAATGCCAACCATTGATCACTCGTTCATGCTAGTTCTCTGTTATCCCGCTGTCTCATCCACTCTCTACACGCTAGGGGCAGAGGGACAATTAACCCACATATGTCTTTGGGATTTGGGAGTAAACTGGAGCAGGCAGACACAGGGAGAATGTTCAAACTCCACACACAGTACCTGAGGTCAGGACTGAACCAGGGTCCCTGGTGCTGTGAGGCAGCAGCTCCACCTGCTGCGCATGTGGGCAAATAGTTTGAGCCCAGAATGCCAACTTGGTTAGCATGGACAAGATGGGCCGAAGGACCAGTTGTGATATGTGCGGTAATAGTCTCCTGGTCTGTGTGCAAAATACGTTTCCCTGCACCTTGGTACACGTGATAATAAAGGAACTATTGGGCCACTGAGCCTAGATGGGGCATCTTGCTCGACGTGTGAGTTGGGCCTGTTTCCGTGCTGAAGCCTCCATGACTATAACACCTCTCCTTTTATCCTGTCGACCTGCTGAACTGAAGTTCATCGCATCTCCTCCCCACTTCTCCAACGTCTGAAGAAGGGTCTCGACCCGAAACGTCACCCATTCCTTCTTTCCAGAGATGCTGCCTGTCCCGCTGAGTTACTCCAGCTTTTTGTGTCTGTCTTCGGTTTAAAGCAGAATCTGCAGTTCTTTCAAAGCCTCTACCACTCTCCCGGTGCTCAGTAAAGATGCGCCGTGACCTTTAGGGTTGGCGGTTTGATGTCAGGCCCTGACCGCAGCTCAACAATGAAGCTTTCACTTGCGGTGAGTCAAGTCTACCCAAACCCGCCGGTGACAGCTTCCAGGAAAGCAGATAGCACCGGCTGCGTGGGCGTATCAGCGGGCTCCGACATGCCTGATGTTATCAGAGGCGTGCTGTCAACCGCGTGGCCTGGGACCCTGCACTAACTGAAAGTTGTAACAGGAACTAGGTCTGAGGTTTGACTTTTCCCTTATGAGATCCAGCTCACCTCACTGTGGTTCCGCGCAGCCCCTCCCCGCGGTAGAGGCGCAGAGACTCTAGCACCAAGCCACACCCGAGCGCCCCTCCTGTCCTGCGGGAAGCAATGCTCTCTCTCCCCCACCCCCCCCACTGTCCCTCTCCCCCACTCTCACCCCCCACTGTCCCTCTCCCCCACTCTCACTCTTACTCTCACCCCCCACTCTCACTCTCACCCCCATCACTCTCACCCCCCCAACTCTCACTCTCACCCCCCACTGTCCCTCTCCCCCCACTCACTCTCACTCACCCCCCACTCTCACTCTCCCCCCCTCACTCTCCTGCCCCCACTCTCACCCCCCACTGTCCCTCTCCCCCACTCTCACCCCCATCACTCTCCCCCCCCAACTCTCACTCTCACCCCCATCACTCACCCCCCCCAACTCTCACTCTCCCCCCTCACTCTCCCCCCCCAACTCTCACTCTCCCCCCCCCACTGTCCCTCTCCCCCCCCCACTGTCCCTCTCCCCCATTCTCACTCTCCCCTCCTCAGATTCCAGCTCTTTGTGTGACTCCATCCCACTCCCACCCGGAAGTCATTTAACGAGGCACATTCCGAAAACGATTAAACACGTAAGGAAGGAAGGTCACAGCTTAAACCAGAAGAAACAGCGCAATCTTTTAATGTTTAAAATAAGCATTTTGTACAGAAAAGTTGAGCGACTCGAATAAAAATAAACCCAATTGTCTCTGAACCACATCCTGACCCGGGACAACAACTGGACCATCCCTGAGTCGGCTGCCCGGCGCGATGGGCCGCCCATGCAGCGATACTATAATACATTCTCTGGTGAACGGGCCGAATGGCAGCATCTCTGTCCCGAGCAGCGAACATCTGGATGTGTGCACAAAAGTAGCACATCTGTATTTCCACATCCTTCCTGCGTTGGGGACACTGCAGGTGTAACATTGGCCGGCAGATGTTCAGGTGGCTCCGGGAACAGGCCGACATTTACACGCGTTGGGCGCGTCAATGTCAAACCCAACAGCGTTATGGGAGCGGCGAACACGTTCATAATGATCCGCGCGGCCACGATTCTCATTCACATAAACATTATTTCACATTCATTTGCCTCCCCGCTCCTTGTGGGCTGCACACACTGGGAAGTGCGGGAGAGAGCGGGCTGAGAGGGGATGAGGTGGGAGAGGGCGTGGGGAGGTAGGGGCGACTGGGAGATTGGGGTGAGGGGAAGGGGCAGGGGTGGTGGGGTGGGGAGGGGGTGGGAGATGAAGGGTCTGGTGAAGGTGCAGGAAGGTGGGGGGGGCAGGTGGAGGTTTAGGGGGTGGGATTGATGGGAGGGTGAAAAGGGGGGTGGGGTGGGTGGCGGGAGGGTGGGATTGAGGTGGGGGTGGGTGGCGGGAGGTGGGAACACAGGCGAGGCGGAGAAGGAGAGCTATAAAGGGGTGACGGGGAGGAGCGATTGAGGGGGTGGGTGAGGGCGAGGAGGGGGTTTGAGGGGTGGGAGTGAAGGGGTGGGATTGAGGGGGAGGTGGGGGTGGGGGTGGGGGTGACGGGGAGTGTGAGCGATAGCGGACCGGCACGTGGGGGGGGGGGGGGTGGGTCAACATTAACCGGTAGGTGCCGCCGCCGCCGCGTCCCGGGGAATGTGGGTGCAGGCTCGGCGCCTCAAGGGGAGAAGGTTGTGGTGCTGTCGGTATCGGTGACCATGGAGCTCCGGCCGCCGTTGGCCGTCGACCTTCCCACCGCCAGCTTCAGCAGCGAGCGGCTGCCCAAACATCCCATCTCCTTGAGCAGCCTGAGCAGGTCGCGGCGGAACTTGACACCGATGAAGGCGTAGAGGAAGGGGTTGAGGCAGCAGCGAGTGTAGGCCAAGCTCTTGGTGATGTCCACGGCCAGTACCATGCGCTTACTCAGCTGGCAGTCGGTCACCGTGGCGTTGACATCCGTGATGGTGTCGAGCAGCAGAACGCTGTTGTACGGCAGCTGGAAGAGCAGGAAGACCAGCACCACAGCGATCACCACCTTGATGGCCTTGTTCTTCTCGAAGTTGCGGGCGAGGAGCAGGGTCCTGATCACCACGGAGTAGCAGAAGCCCATGACGATGAGGGGCAGCGCGAAGCCGAGGGACAGCTGGAGGCCGGTGGTGTAGATGAAGGTGCTGTTGTCCTGGCGCAGGCGGCAGCGCATGGAGCCGTCGCCGGGCTGCTCCTCGCTGTACACAATGTCGGGGATGGCGAAGAGGGCCGAGAGCGCCCAGACGGCCATGGCCACCAGCTTGCTGCAGTAAACCGCCTTGGAGCGGTGGCGGTGAGCAGAGGCGGCGCGCACGATGGAGAAATAGCGGTCCACACTGATGCACATGAGCAGCAACATGCCGCTAATGAAGCTGAGGCGGTAGAGGCCGTGCACCATCTTGCACAAGGCCGGCCCGAACACCCAGCCCAGCACCACGCTGACCGCCCAGAATGGCAGCGTCAGCAGGAAGAGCAGGTCGGCCAGCGCCAGGTTGAGCAGGTACACGTCGGTCATGGTCCGCAGCCGCTTGAAGTACAGGTAGGTGAGTACGACCAGCGCGTTGCCCACCAGTCCTAGTACACACACCAGCGTGTACACGGCCGGCAGGAAGACCTGGCGGAACGAGCGCACATCTTCCTTCTCACATTGACTCACGAAGTCGCTGTAGTCCACTGGCTCGCTCGGCAGCAGGTCATAGTCCTCAGTGCTGCTCGGCCACTCGCTCACCGGAGATTCCGTGCACAGACCCGACTGCAAGGCAAGGGAGCGGCTCAGCACAAGCTCCAGCAGCACAATCAGGCCATTCGGCCCATCGCGTCTATTCCGCCATTCAATAGTGGCTGATCTATCTTTCCATCTCAACTCCATTCTCCTGCCTTCTGCCCATAATCCCTGACACCCGCATTAATCACAGGGCGGAGAACGTTGTGTGGGTCAGTGTGTGTGTGTGTGTGGGTCAGTGTGTGTGTGTGTGGGTCAGTGTGTGTGTGTGGGTCAGTGTGTGTGTCAGTGTGTGTGTGTGGGTCAGTGTGTGTGTGTGTGTGTGTGTGTGTGTCAGTGTGTGTGTGTGTGGGTCAGTGTGTGTGTGTGTGTGTGTGGGGGGGGGTCAGTGTGTGTGTGGGTCAGTGTGTGTGTGGGGGTCAGTGTGTGTGTGTGTGTGTGTGTGTGTGTGTGTGGGTCAGTGTGTGTATGGGTCCTGTCCCCCAGTGAGGGTCAGACTGTGAACCCAAAGTGTATGTGGCAGGCGAGGGGGTGGAAACAGATGCAAGTCCAGGTGTGGCACAAGCAGAGACTCAGTGACCATTTTGCTGAACACTTGCCAAGGCCGACCTGATCTCCTGGTTGTTATAACCAGTATAACTCCTATTGTGTGTGTGGGTCAGTGTGTGTGTGGGTCAGTGTGTGTGTGTGGGTGGGTGTGTGTGTGTGTGTGGGTCAGTGTGTGTGTGTGTGTATGTGTGTGGGTCAGTGTGTGGGTTAGTGTGTGTGTGTGTGCGGGTCAGTGTGTGTGTTTGGGTCAGTGTGTATGTGTGTGTGGGTGTGTGTGTGTGGGTCAGTGTGTGTGTGTGGGGGGGTCAGTGTGTGTGTGTGTGTGTGTGGGTCAGTGTGTGTGTGTGGGTCAGTGTGTGTGTGTGGGTCAGTGTGTGTGTATGGGCCAGTGTGTGTGTCAGTGTGTGTGGGTCAGTGTGTGTGTGTGGGTCAGTGTGTGTGTGTGGGTCAGTGTGTGTGTGTGTGTGTGTGTGTGTGGGTCAGTGTGTGTGTGTGTGTGTGTGTGGGTCAGTGTGTGTGTGTGTGGGGGTCAGTATGTGTGTGTGTGTGGGGGTCAGTATGTGTGTGTGTGTGGGGGTCAGTATGTGTGTGTGTGTGGGGGGGTCAGCGAGGGTCAGTGTGAGTGTGGGTCAGTGTGTGTGTGTCAGTGTGTGTGTGTGGGTCAGTGTGTGTGTGTGTGGGGGGGGGTCAGTGTGTGTGTGTGTGGGTCAGTGTGTGTGTGGGTCCTGTCCCCCAGTGAGGGTCAGACGGTGGAAACAGATGCAAGTCCAGGTGCGGCAAAAGCAGAGACTCACTGACCAAGGCCGACCTGATCTCCCGGTTGCTATAACGAGTATAACTCCCATTCCCACACTGACCTCTCTGTCCTGGGTCTCCACACAAACTGGAGGAACAGCACCTCATATTGCACTTGGGCAGCTTACAACCCAATGGTGTGAAGGGTGAATTCTCAAATTTTAGGTAACTAACCTAACCACCCCCAACTCTCCCTCGCCCCCCCCCCCCCCCGCCCTGTGCCCCATCTGGCTTTGCATCCATTTCCTTTTCCACCTACATCCCTTCCTCTGGCTTCACAATTCACGCCTCTTCTATCCTTTATCTCACACCTTTTGTCTGTGCTTCTCTGGCCTTTGTCCAACCATCTGCCTATCATCACCCCCCCCCCCCCCCCCACAAATCCACCTATCACTTGCCAGGCATGGTCCTGCCCCTCCTCTCTCTCCACCCCCCCCCCCCCCCCGCCCCCACCGCCATCACCCCGCCCCAGCACAATGTCGGAGGAAGTGTCCTGACCCAAAACGTCACCTATCCATGTTCTCCACAGATGCTGCCTGACCCGCTGAGTTACTCCAGCACTCTGTGTATTTGGTGTTTAGGGACAGAGTAAACTCCCTCTACAGTTACAGTAAGAAGCTGCACTTTGTGCAATCGCTCACTGCCTCGCTACACAGATATTCTGGCGCTGGAGAGTTCTTACTTACCTGGATGACCAGGATGAGCATGCAGATGGTGTGAAGAACAGCGCCTGGTGGGAGAGGAGAGAGAGAGAGAGCGCCAGGTTAGCCATATCTTGTGGTGATGAGGCTTGTCACTTGCAGCAGCAAAACATTTGTAAACAAAGTACTCTGTAAACACCATGAACAGCAAGACAGTTCATTATAAATATAGCAAACAATAATAGCGCAAAGACAAAACCAATGCCCCTAAGTCTATGTAGTGTAGTTGTAATGTTTAATAGCCTGGTGGTCGTTGGGGAAATTGTGGAAGGGTCTCGTCACCTATTCCTTTTACCCAGAGATGCTGCTTGACCCGCCGACTCACTCCAGCACATTGTGCTTATCTTCGGTTTAAACCAGCATCTGCAGTTCCTTCCTACACAAAAACCAACCTCACCTCCATTGACTCCATCTACACCTCACGCTGCCTCGACAAGGCCAGCAGCATCATCAAGGACCAGTCGCACCCTGGCCACTCCCTCTTCTCCCCTCTCCCATCAGCAAGAGGTACAGAAGTGTGAAAACGCACACCTCCAGATTCAGGGACAGTTTCTTCCCGGCTGTCATCAGGCAACTGAACCGTCCTCTCACCAACTAGAGAGCGGTCCTGATCCCCCATCTCCCTCATTGAAGACCTCGGACCATCTTTAACTGGACTTTACCGGATTCTCTCTTGCGCCGAACATGACCCCCTTTATGTGGAGGGCGCGACTGTAATCACGTATTTTGTCTGTCAGCTGATTGGACTACACGCAACAAAAACCTTTTCACTATACCTTGGTACACGTGAAAATAAACTAAACGTTACTAGAAGCTGCTCCTGAACCTTGCTGTAACAGTTTACAGGCTCTGATAGCTTCTTCCCGATGTCAGGAGTGGGATGCGAGCGTGGTCAGGGTGGTGTGGGTCTCTCATGATGCCGGCTGCCTTTTTGAGGAAGGCCTACTTTGCAAAACGAAGAGCGGAACCTGGTCCTTCCTCCTCCCCCACCTCAGTCCCCCCCCCCCCCCCCAGACGTCCACGCCCCCGCTCCCGGGGGAAGATGCCGAGACTGTGAGTCGGGCAGTGGTGTCAGGGATGTGGAGGCGGCGCAGGAGGGTGGGATAGAGAGGAAGTGAGGAGCAGCTTGCCACGGTCACCAGCCCGAGGTGTCGTTAAAGTGTCGACACATAAACACAGTAAACATATAATCAACACAGACCCTGCTGAGGCCAAACCACAAGCGAATGATGTTTGAAGTGAAATGTGCAGGTGTCTGAGAGTGTGGACAGGCGCTTCCTCTCTCCTCTGCGCCAATTAAATGCTGTTGAATGCACAGATGCCCAGCAACGAATCACGCCGGCAGCATGGGAGGACCAGCAGACATCTGATGGGTTAGACCATGCACTCGTTTTGTTCACACACACACACACACACACACACACACACACACACACACACACACACACACACACACACACACACACACACACACACACACACACACACACACACACACACACACACATATGTATATATATATATATACATATATACTTTTGCAAGCCACTGTATGTGTATATATATATATATATATATATATATATATATATATACATACACACATACAGTGGCTTGCAAAAGTATTCATACCCCTTGAACCTTTCCCCATTTTGTCACGTTACAACCACAAACGTAAATGTATTTTATTGGGATTTTATGTGATAGACCAACACAAAGTGGTGCATAATTGTGAAGTGGGAGGAAAATGATACATGGTTTCCAAATTTTATTACAAATAAAAAACTGAAAAGTGTGGCATGCAAAAGTATTCTGCCCTCATGAATCAATACTTTGTAGAACCACCTTTCGCTGCAATTACAGCTGCAAGTCTTTTGGGGTATGTCTCTACCAGCTTTGCACATTTAGAGACTGAAATTTTTGCCCATTCTTCTGTGCAAAATAGCTCAAGCTCAGTCGGATTGGATGGAGAGTGTCTGTGAACAGCATTTTTTAAGTCTTGCCAGAGATTCTCAATTGGATTTAGGTCTGGACTTTGACTGGGCCATTCTAACACATGAATATGCTTTGATCTAAACCATTCCATTGTAGCTCTGGCTGTATGTTTAGGGTCGTTGTCCTGCTGGAAGGTGAACCTCCGCCCCAGTCTCAAGTCTTTTCCAGACTCTAACAGGTTTTCTTCCAAGATTGCCCCGTATTTGGCTCCATCCATCTTCCCATCAACTCTGACCAGCTTCCCTGTCCCTGCTGAAGAAAAGCATCCCCACAGCATGATGCTGCCACCACCATGTTTCACAATGGGGATGGTGTGTTCAGGGTGATGTGCAGTGTTGGTTTTCCGCCACACATAGCGTTTTGCCTTTAGGCCAAAAACATCAATTTTGGTCTCATCAGACCAGAGCACCTTCCTCCACATGTTTGCTGTATCCCCCACATGGCTTTTGGCAAACTGCAAACGGGACTTCTTATGGCTTTGTTTCAACAATGGCTTTCTTCTTGCCATTCTTCCATAAAGGCCCGATTTGTGGAGAGCACGACTAATAGTTGTCCTGTGGACAGATTCTCCCACCTGAGCTGTAGATCTCTGCAGCTCCTCCAGAGTTACCATGGGCCTCTTGGTTGCTTCTGGGATGGCAGGACTTCCATATGAAGAAAGACTGGATAGACTCGGCTTGTACTCGCTTTAATTTATGAGATTGAGGGGGGATCTTATAGAGACTTACAAAATTCTTAAGGGGTTGGTCAGGCTAGATGCAGGAAGATTGTTCCCAATGCTGGGGAACTCCAGAACAAGGGGTCACAGTATAAGGATAAGGGGGAAGTCTTTTAGGACCGAGATGAGAAGATCATTTTTCACACAGTGAGTGGTGAGTCTGTGGAATTCTCTGCCACAGAAGGTAGTTGAGGCCAGTTCATTGGCTATATTTAAGAGGGAGTTAGATGTGGCCCTTGTGGCTAAAGGGATCAGGGGGTATGGAGAGAAGGCAGGTACAGGATACTGAGTTGGATGATCAGCCATGATCATATTGAATGGCGGTGCAGGCTCAAAGGGCCAAATGGCCTACTCCTGCACCTATTTTCTATGATTCTATGATTCTCTGATCAATGCTCTCCTTGCCCGACCTGTCAGTTTAGGTGGACGGCCATGTCTTGGTAGGTTTGCAGTTGTGCCATACTCTTTCCATTTTCGGATGATGGATTGAACAGTGCTCCGTGAGCTGTTCAAAGCTTGGGATATTTTTTTATAACCTAACCCTGCTTTAAACTTCTCCACAACTTTATCCCTGACCTGTCTGGTGTAATCCTTGGGCTTCATGATGCTCTTTGTTCACTAATGTTCTCTAACAAACCTCTGAGGCCTTCACAAAACAGCTGTATTTATACCGAGATTAGATTACACACAAGTGGACTCTATTTACTAATTAGGTGACTTCTGAAGGCAATTGGTTGCACTGGATTTTATTTAGGGGTATCAGAGTAAAGGGGACTGAATACTTTTGCATGCCACACTTTTCTGTTTTTTATTTGTAAAAAAATTTGAAAACCATGTATCATTTTCCTTCCACTTCACAATTATGCGCCACTTTGTGTTGGTCTATCACATAAAATCCCAATAAAATACATTTACGTTTGTGGTTGTAACGTGACAAAATACGGAAAAGTTCAAGGGGTATGAAAACGTTTGCAAGCCACTGTGTATATATACACACACATAGACACACACAGGCACACACACACATATATAGATACACACACACTCGTATTATACACACACGCACGCACTTCATACATTCCTTCTCTCCAGAGATGTTGCATGCCCTGCTGAGTTACTCCAGCTTTTTGTGCCTATCTTTGCCAAGTTGTAAATTGGTCAAAGAACCCAGTGACTGAGTCCTGGTACAGCTCGAAAGATACTGACCATTAGTGACACCGAGGTCAGAGCCTGGACAAAGTCTGACACAGAGACACTCAGAGACTTCGACAGCTGGCTAAGCTACACTCCCAGCCTTAACTGGCTAATCTGTCAAAAACTG
The DNA here is from genome assembly GCA_963514005.1 of Raja brachyura. Next base: position 888,922 of record OY740812.1, read on the forward strand.
GGTAACATTGCAAAACCATTAAAATTAATCACACAATTCATGTTATTTTTTAAATGTCAAATAAGAAAACAAATTAAAATTATTTGAAAATATTTAGGTCTTGTGTTTAACATAATCTATTCAACAAATGTGTTCCCTCTGTTGCCCTCCATGAAATACTCACTGCCCTGTATCAGGTCAGTGGAGGTTACTCAGCGGCATGGCTGGGGAATCACAGGGTCTGGCCCCAGAGTACTTTTAACTATATCGGTCACTGGTTGACCAAGGGAGGGCATTGGCTGGAGGCCCTGCAGCAGCCTGGGGCTTGCCTGGAATGAACACCGCTTGTAACAACTAGTGCATGGTCCAGACTTGGAAAATGGAGCCAAACACGGCTCCTCGTGGATGGGAACTCAGTGGACTATTTATGTACAACTGCTAATCAGGCGTGGTGTGGAGATACTCTACTGGACTGTTTGTATGAAGATAATTTCACTGTGCGTTTGCACATCATACGTGTGACAATAAAGCATCGTTGAACTCATGGAGAGGCCAGTCATTGGGGCACAGTCGGGGAAACTCTGGGAGAGCTCGGTCTCCTTGTGTTGTGGAAAGGGCCGTCATTTACAATGGAGAACATCCTTCAGGAACATCTGAGTCCTGCTCTGGGAGGTGTGAAAGCCGGTCATGGAAAAGTCTTTGTTCATACAGCATGGTGCTGTGACCTGGGGTGTCAGTGTGAGGGGCGGTGGGAGCTGTCTCATAGCAACTCACAGGTAGAAACTAAACAAATACATTGATGGAATGTATTGATGCTGGAGGAAGTCAGCAGGGCAGCAGCATCAGGGGAAGTAATGGACAAACAACATTTCAGGTCAGGACCTGATATTCCCTCCACAGATGCTGCCTGACCGCTGAGTTCCTTCAGCACCTGGTGTTTTGCTGAAGATTCCAGCATCTGCATTTCCTTGTTGAGGAGGTGAGAGAGCTGGAGGTGGTGGGGGGTCAGGATGGCAAAGAGCTGATTTTGCTTTATGTATGATTCCGTGCAAGAATGTCACAATAATTTGTGTTTTTAGTCATTCATACTGAGAATGTGTTAAACGAGTAATGGTTTTGTTATTCAGTTTTGTTGGACTTTTACAAGAATTCAATGACTGTCATGGGCAGAAGTTTTTCTTCTGGCAGGGGAATTCCTACACAGCAGAAAGCAGGGCAGCGGGTGTGATGGTCGAGGCAACATCTCAGATTAATATTTAATACAAGATGTTAGTATGGTTTAAACTGAACTTTGTACAGAGTTATAGAGTACAGACTGTGGGCATGATCATCACAAACTAGATGGTGACAAAGTTGGTCTGAGAGAGCATGTGTCTCTCTCAGTCTCTCTCTCTCTGTTTCTCTCTCTCTCTCTCTCTCTCTCTCTCTCTGACGCTTCTGTTCTCATTTTCTCTCATCCTCTAACTCCCTGACCTCTCTACCTCAATCAGTTTCATTTTCATTATCACTTTTTGCAGAACATATTCAGTCCCTTTCTCATGCTCCCTTTCTTTGCCCGATCTTCATCCTCTAATGCTCCGTCCATTCTCTGGCCATCTCTCAGAAACCCTCTTGTTTGTTATCTCCTTCTTTGCCTTCAAATTTCTCTCATTCTCTCATTTTTTCTTACCTAGTTTATTGTCTCTCGGCCTTTATCCACTCCCTTCCTCTAGTTTCCAAACCCTGCCATTTCTCTTCACCTTCTATTGATTACCACAGGTTCCTGTTGCACGTGTGTGTAGCATTTTTGATGCACCCTGCCGAATTTATACAAATCCCAAATATAGATACAAGGCCTTGTGGTTAGAAGTGAAGAGATTCCAGAACAACAAACCATTGAAAGCTCGTGAACTATCTGGCAATATTTGACAAACTAGGTTTTATTTGTCATTGTAATTTGGAGTTAAATTTGTGGTTGGAGTTGAAAACAGAAGAATTAGTTTTAAATTAGAAACGGATTTAAAGACTGGTTGGGAATGAATTTTAGTTCAGTTTAGTTTATTGTCACGTATACCGGGGTACAGTGGAAAGCATTTTATTGTGTGTTGACCTGTCTGGATTTGGAGAGTGTTTTGGAATTTGATTCTGCTATGAATGGATTGGAAGTGGATTTGGAGATTGGTTTGGGAGTAGATCTGGGGATTAGGTTGGGACTTTAACACAAATTAACATTGCTTTGGTAGGGGACAGCTCGTGCTGGGAATGGAGTTGATTTAGAGGCTGAGATTGGCTTTGGGGTTGTGGCTGAGGTTGGGTTTAGGGCTGAGGTCGGGACAGGGTTTGGGGTTTGAGATTGGGGTTCAGTTGGAGCTGAGTTGGGTTGGGTTTTGTAAGCCCAGGCTGGGAACGAGTCTGGAGGAAGGAGAGAAGTTGCTTCTGTCTATCTGGGACTCACCCACTTGAAGATTTATTAGACTGTCTCAGGATAAGCAGGATGAGGTACAAATGTGCATTCAGCTTTCACCAGCCACATGTCACAAGTCTGTGAGCAACAGGTATCATTCTGAAAAACCACAGGACTGAGTGAGACATTGCACTCATTTCCTCCAGCACAAACTGTTCAACCACAGCCTGAAACTACTGGAGCCATCTGTACAGGGGTACAGAGCGAGGTTGGTGCCAGCGTGCTTCAAGTAAGAGCCCATATAATAACAGCATCTTTAGATTCATGTGTCCATTCACACTCAAACCCAGAACACAATCTGTGCTGAGCTGGGACCAGCGGAACCCCAGGAAAACTCTCTGTTTTAATTTAGAGAAATAGTGTGGAAACAGGCTCGTCGGCCCACCGAAGATGGACACAACATGCTGGAGTAACTCAGCAGGACAGGCAGCATCTCTGAAGAGAAAAAATGGGTGACGTTTCGGTTCAAGACCCTGCTTCAGACTAGTCTGGGGAAAGGGAAATGAGATATAGAGAACAAATGAATGAAAGATATGCATAAAAGTAACGATAATAAAGGAAACAGGCCATTGATGGTTGTTTGCTCGGTGAGAATTTGAAATGGATGTCACTTGGGTGGGGAAGCGGGAAAGGTCACCCGTTCTCAAGATTCAAGATTCAAGAGAGTTTATTGTCAAGTGTCCCAGATGGGACAATGAAATTCTTGCTTTGCTTCAGCACAACAGAATATTGTAGGCATGAATAAATACAGAACAGACCAGTGTGACCATATACCATTGAATATATATATATATATATATATATATACACACACACACATAAATAAGCAGATAAAGTGCAATGGGCTATTAATGTTCAGAGTTTTGATTAAGTTGAGTTTAATAGCCCAATGGCTGTGGGGAAGTAACTGTTCCTGAACCTGGATGTTGCAGATTTCAGGCTCCTGTACCTTCTTCCTGAAGGCAGCGGGGAGATGAGTGTGTGGCCAGGATGGTGTGGGTCCCAACAAGCGGCTATCAATGGCCTGTTTTCTTTATCATCGTTAATTTTTTTGCATATCTTTCATTAATTTGTTCTATATCTCCCTACATCACTGCCTATTTCTCTTGTTTCTCTTTCCCCTGACTACTCTGAAGTAGGGTCTTGACCAGAAACATCCCCCACTTCTCCTCTCCAGAGATGCTGCCTATCCTGCTGAGTTACTCCAGCATTTTGTGTGCATCTTCGGTTTAAACCAGCATCTGCAGTTCCTTCCTACACCTTTGGCCCAGCGTTCCCCGCTCACTAACATTATCCTACACACAACAGGGACAATTTACAATTTTTACTGAAGCCAATTAACCTACAAACTTGTACGTCTTTAGAGTGTAGGAGGAAATGGAGCACCCAGAGTAAATGCACACGATAACCGGGAGAACCTACAAACTACGTACAGACAGCACGCGTAGTCAGGATCTGGCGCAGGAATGCAACAACTCTACCACTGCACCACCATGTACCCCAAGCACTCTGGTAGTTGAGAAATAATCTATGGTGGACATTCTCAGTTATGGAAACCCCACAAACTCCTCAATGGCATAAATAACATCAGAGTTCCAAGTAAAGAGAAGAATCCCCCTCCTGTTGAAAATTTCTGCAAAGTCCATTGACACTGGGATTAATACCAGACTTTGGCCAAAACCACCAGAGTTAATGTATCCGATGGGTGAGTCCCCATTTTGTATGCTGTGGTCCAAGAATCATAGTCGTGCAGCACGGAAACAGACTCTTTGGACAAACTCGTTCAATTTGACCAAAGTCTGCTAAGCTAATTTTCGTGCATAGTCCTCTATTCTATTCCTATCCATGTACCCGTCCAAATGCTCTTTACATGCCCTGATTATAACCTTTCTTCAACCACATCCTCTGGCAGCTTGTTCCAAATGCCTAACATCCTCTCTGTGAGAAACATAACCCTCAGGTCAACTTAAAATATTGCCCCTCTCACCTTAAATTTGTGCCCTCTAGTTTCTCCTGCCTTTGGTTTTATTAACCCCTATAAGGTCATCCCTCATCTCCTGTGCTCCAGTGAGAACAATTCCATCCTATCCAATCTCTTCTTGTAACTAAAGCCTTTAATTCCAGGCAACATCCTGGTGATTTTCTTCTGATGTCTCTCTAGTGTTATCACATTCTTTCTACAGTGCGATGACCAGAACAGCACACAACATTCCAAGTGTGGCCACAAGCAATGCCTTGTACAGAACATTATGTCCTAGTTCTCATACTCAATGCTTCTGCCTATGAAGGCAAGCAAGCTTCATGCCTTCTTTGCTCCCCTATTCACCTGTGTCACAATTTTCAGGGAGCTATGAACTTGCACCTCAGGATCTCTCTGTACATCGAAGATAGACTCAAAATGCTGATTTAACTTAGCGGGACAGGCAGCATCTCTGGAGAGAAGGAACGGGTGACATTTTGGGTTGAGACCCTTCTTTCCCTCCAGAGCTGCTGCCTGTCGCACTGTTACTCCAGTTTTCTGCATCTATTTTCGATTTAAACCAGTATTTGCAGTTCCTTCCTACACATTTCCTCTGTACATCAACACTTCTACGCTCCCTACTATTTACGCTGTATGTCCTGTCCCACTGCTCCACCCAACCTACCAACTAATCCATGTTCCTCTGTATCTTTTGACAACCTTCCCTATCTACCACAATATCAACGGTATATGCACCAAAATATCCAACTACATTCTAACTGTATGCAAAACCAGGGTGGGTCTCTTCACTCCAAGAGTAACGAGTCTCCTGATCCCATAGAGCTTAGAATTCATAATATACCAGACTGATTCCTGGGATGTCAGGACTTTCATATGAGGAAAGATTGGATAGACTCGGCTTGTACTCGCTGGAATTTAGAAGATTGAGGGGGGATCTTATAGAAACTTACGAAATTCTTAAGGGGTTGGACAAGCTAGATGCTGGAAGATTGTTCCCGATGTTGGGGGAGTCCAGAACAAGGGGTCACAGTCTAAGGATAAGGGGGAATTCCTTTAGGACCGAAATGAGGAAAACATTCTTTACACAGAGAGTGGTGAGTCTCTGGAATTCTCTGCCACAGAAGGTAGTTGAGGCCAGTTCATTGGCTATATTTAAGAGGGCATTAGATGTGGCACTTGTGGCTAAAGGGATCAGGGGGTATGGAGAGAAGGCAGGTGCGGGATACTGAGTTGGATGATCAGCCATGATCACATTGTATGGCGGTGCAGGCTCGAAGGGCCAAATGGCCTACTCCTGCACCTATTTTCTATGTTTCTATACTTCTTGGGATTCATAAGTTAATTAGTCATAGGAGCAGAATCAGGCCATTCAGCCCATCGAATCTACTCCGCCATTCAATCATGGCTGATCTATATTTCCCTCTCAATCCCATTCTCTTGCCTTCTCCCCAAAACCCCAGACACCCTAAGAACCTGTGAATTTCCACTTTAAAAATATCCAATGACTTGGCCTCCACAGCCTTCAGTGGCAATGAATTCTACAGATTCACCACCCTCTGATTAATGAAATTCCTCCTCATCTCCCTTCTAAAGGTACATCCTTATATTCGGAAGCAGCCAACTCTGGTCCTGCACACTCCCACAAGGGGAACCATCTTCTCCACATCCACTCTATCCAGGCCTTTGAATTATCAGGATACAGAAAATGAAGGTGTGTGTGTGGGGGGGGGGATAGGGCAGGGAGAAGGAACGGAAGCAAGGGGTCAGTCCTGGCACTGACTGGTACCACAGCCTCAGGGGCCCGTACAGCCCAACACTGTCTCCTGCTAGTTTTCCCATTTAACATGCGCGCGGTATCGTCCCATGTTCGGCTTTGGAGAAAGAGACATGTACAGAAATCACTCATTGCGATTAAAAGTGACTGAATCGGTGTGGTCTCTTCATTGACACCTGCACGAATTTACACATTTATCTGCAAATCAAATCTGATGCCTCAGATGTTGTTAGCCACACACGCTCTGCCTTCCCCTTGAAGTCAATGCTACCTCTATCCACTTAGTCTGTGAAGGTCTCAGGTGCCGTCTGTGTTGAGTTTGCACGTTCTCCCTGTGAACAATTGGGTTTCCCCTGGGTTCTCCGGTTCGCTCCCACACCTCAAAGACGTGCGGGTTTGTACAGTTAATTGGCCTCTGTAAATTGTCCCTAGTGTGCCGGGAGTGGGTGCAAACGTGGGGTAACATCGAACTAGTGTGAGCGGGCGATTAAAGACTAGCGTGGGGCCACAAAAGGCTGGAGAAACTCAGCGGGTGCAGCAGCATCTAAGGCGCGAAGGAGATAGGCGACGTTTCGGGTCGAGACCCTTCTACTCGCGTGGACTGTCTCGTTGGCTGAAGCGCCAGCTTCCACGCTGTATCTTCCAATCAATAAATACAATCAAATGCTATAACTTCCTAAAATATAAATATACAACATGTATTTAATCCAATGTGGCCGGTGTGGGCACTGTGCCGCCATGTAGCTATGAAACCAATTAGCAAACTCCCAGTTGTAACTCCGCATGCCCGTTTGCAGTTTGCAGTTTGATGCCACAGTGCAGAGTCTATACACATACACGGCCAATGTAGTCTAGTTTAGAGATAGAGCGCGGAAACAGGCCCTTCAGCCCACCGAACCCGTGCAGACCAACAATCCCTGCACAATAATTATATCCTACACACTAGAGACAATTTACAGAAGCCGATTGACCTACAAACCCGCATGTCTTTGGAGTGTGGGTGGAAACCGGAGCACCCGGAGGAAAGCCACGTGGTTACAGGGAGAACTTGCAAACTCCACACAGACAGCACCCGTGGTCAGGTTCAATCCTGGGTTTCTGGCGCTGTGAGGCAGCTGCTCTGCCGCTGTGCCGCCCTTGACTGTTGCGATAATCCATATTCCATTAAAATCATGCACGGGCATTAAGGATGTCAGTTTAGTCTTAGTTTTGATCGCCGTCCACACCCACGATGAGAAGAGTATATGGAATCACGACATCATTTACGGTGCTTTTACACGGTTGTTAACGGTACTGTCACACGGCTATAACTGTGCTTTTACACGGCTGTTAACGGTACTGTCACACGGCTATTACCAGGACATTAGTTACACTGTGACACAGCCGGTGGGAAGTGAAGTTGGGTAAATTGATCGCTAATCACCCTCACTGGTGCACGGATCCCGCAGGGGCGCCGGCGCGAATCCTCACACTCACGGTAACACAAAGTGCGCTCTCTCTCACCTGTGGAGTCGGTCATCGTTGCCTCTCCCGGGGATGCGGGACCTCTCCAGGCAATGCTCCCCTCGATAGGATCTGTCGTTCCACGCGGTGGGAACTGAGCCGTGAAATCCTGTGATCTTCAGGAATGTGCTGTCTCCCTGATCCACACCCTCTCCGCCCTGCCCGCCTCTCTGTGCAGCGCGCTGTGTGTGTGTGTCTTCAATGTGAGTCTCTCGTATCTGTGATCACCTTGGGGATAAGTAAACTCTGCTTCACCACGTGACTGACACACTCCAGTCCAGACCTCTCGCTCTCTCTCTCTCTGGCGACCTGCCAGTGAGCAGACTGAGGTAACCAGGCCGGTCCCACACAGGGACTTTCCCTGTCAGCTGAGCGAAGACTCCGTGTGACCGCGGTGTCAGGATGAGTGATGTTATTGGAACAACGAGACACCGTTGCTGGACACCGGGGGACTATCCTGGGCAGCGGGTGTGCGTGTCTCAGCGAAGTACCACAGCACCGGGGCTTTACTGATCTCCAGCAGAGATAAGAGGGTTTTTCCAGATTCCAGAACTCTACTTTTGATCCGAAGAACGGCTGGAGTCAGTCTGCCACAGATCAGTTGGAGAATGTGGGCAAACAAAGATTAATATCAAGATATATCATTGACTCTCTAGGGAGGAACTGCAGATGCTGGTTTAAACAGAAGATAGACACAAAAAAGTGCAGTATCTCGGCATCTCTGGAGAGAAGGAATGGGTGACCTTTCAGGTCACGACCTTCAATGTTCATACCACTGGGGTGTAAGCTGCCCAGGCGAAATATGGGGTGCTGTTCCTGGAATTTAGATGGGGCCTCACTCTGACAGTGGACGAGGCCCAGCACAGAAAGGTCAGTATGGGAATAGGAAGTGCTTGACAACCAGGAGATCACGGAGCCTCAGGTCGACGGATCAAAGGTGTTCAGCGAAATGATCCCTGAGTCCGCGCTTGGCTTCACCAATATATAGGATATATGTATGACTGACCACTAACCAGGTACAACATACACATGTGTATGTGTGTAGGCAAACCTCCCTTCCATTGACTTTGTCAGGTTGGAGGCCAGTGACCAGTGGGGTGCCTCAGGGATCTGTGTTGGGTCCACTGTTGTTTGTCATGTACATCAATGATCTGGATGATGGTGTGGTAAATTGGATTAGTAAGTATGCAGATTATACTAAAATAGGTGGTGTTGTGGATAATGAAGTAGATTTTCAAAGCCTACAGAGAGATTTAGGCCATTTGGAAGAGTGGGCTGAAAGATGGCAGATGGAGTTTAATGCTGATAAGTGTGAGGTTCTACATCTTGGCAGGCCAAATCAAAATAGGACGTACATGGTAAATGGTAGGGAATTGAGGAATGCAGTAGAACAGAGGGATCTAGGAATAACTGTGCATAGTTCCCTGAAGGTGGAATCTCATGTAGATAGGGTGGTAAAGAAAGCTTTTGGTGTGCTGGCCTTTATAAATCAGTGCATTGAGAATAGAAGTGAGGATGTAATGTTAAAATTGTACAAGGCATTGGTGAGGCCAATTCTGGAGTATGGTGTACAATTCTGGTCGCCTAATTATATGAAAGATGTCAACAAAATAGAGAGAGTACAGAGGAGATTTACTAGAATGTTGCCTGGGTTCCAGCAACTAAGTTACAGAGAAAGGTTGAACAAGGTAGGTCTTTATTCTTTGGAGCACAGAAGGTTAAGGGGGGACTTGATAGAGATCTTTATGAGAGGGATAGACAGAGGTGACGTGGATAAGCCTTTCCCATTGAGAGTAGGGAAGATTCAAACAAGAGGGCAATGACATGAGAATTAAGGGACAAAGGTGTAGGGGTAACATGTGGGGGAACTTTACTCAGAGAGTGGTGGCTGTGTGAAATGAGCTTCCAGTGGAAATGGTGGAGGCAGGTTCGATTTTATCATTTAAAAATAAATTGGATAGGTATATGGACAGGAAAGGAATGGAGGGTCATAGTCTGAGTGCAGGTAGATGGGACTAGGTGAGAGTAAGTGTTCGGCATGGACTAGAAGGGCCGAGATGGCCTGTTTCCTTGCTGTAATTGTTATATGGTTATATGACTCCATTTATACCTCACAGTGGCTTGGCAAGGCCAGCAGCATAATCAATGACAAGTTGCACCTTGGCCACTCCCTCTTCTCCCCTCTCCCATCAGGCAAAAGCTATAGAAGTGTGTAAACGCACACCTCCAGATTCAGGGACAGTTTCTTCCCAGCTGTTATCAGGCAACTGAACCATCCTACCACAACTAGAGAGCATCTTGATTTAAAATGTTAACTTTGTTCTGAAGAAGGTTTCTGGCCCGAAACGTTACCTATCAATGTCCTCCACAGATGCTGCCTGGCTTACTCCAACACTTTGTGTTTTGTACAAGATTCCAGCACCTGCAGATCTTTGTACCTCCATGCAAGCTCTGTTCCTCTCTCCACAGATGCTGCCTGACCTGCTGAATAAATCCACCACGTTACGCTTTCTTTCGCTGATTCCCTGATTTACTTCGATGCAAGGCCAGTTTTAATTTCTATTTAAGTTAGTTTCTATTCTGATTGGCAATGAATTGTAAAAGTGATCTCTGGTACTTCCCTGTGTTTGAGATGAGGTCGCAACTGATGGGGACTTCCTGGGACCATGACAACTGAGAGATGATTAGCCGCCCACCAGAAACAGCCATGAGCTCACTCCAACCTGCACAGACCTACCCAGCAACTCCATGAGTTCACTGTGACTTTCAGTCTGAAGAAGTCTCGACCCGAAACTTCACCCATTCCTTCTCTCCAGAAGTGCTGCCTGTCTTGCTGAGTTACTCCAACATTTTGTGTCTGACAATGAGCTAAGACAAGAGGTGAAAGTTAATGCCAGGAAAGTGGAGATAAACGTGAAGCAGAAGGCTGTGGCACACAGAGGCAAGGCAGATTAGGTTGAGTTTTTCCCCATGGTTGGGATATAAAAAACATGAGATCATAGGTTTAAGGAAGGGGTTTTGAAGGGAAAGCTTTTATACACAGAGAAAGGTTGATATTGAGTCAAGAGTCATATGCACCAACAACAGAACAATGAGTTTCTTACTTACAGCAGCATAACACATTACTGAAGAGATCATTTATGAACAAATGGGTCCTGACACCCACCATTGAAGGGATCTATAGGAGGTGCTGCCAATCATTGATTGATTGATATCTTTGAAAAGGTAGCCAGCATCATCAGTGAGCCAATCCACTGTCGAACTGAGCAGCAATTAAAAAGAAAAATAATATTTTAAACATCCCTCGATCCTGTAAAAAGACATTGGATCTTGGAATGTTTCAATGAGATCACATCTCATTTTTTCTGCACTTAACCACGTGAAGGCCTTGGCTGTTCCATCCATCCTCACACAACCCTGCACTCTGCCTGTTGGGAGCCCAGGGCACTCACCATTCCAAGTGTGGCATTATCGGGCTCCTGTATAACTGGAGCAGTTCTTTAGAAAAATGCCAACATCATATTTATTTCCTACTTACTTACTGAACTGCATCGAGGTTTGTGTACAATGACAGCAGGTCCCTCTGAGCACCAACACCTTTCCATCTCTCACCTTTAACAAGATTCTGCACTCTGTATCTTCAGTTAAGTTTCAGTTTAGTTTATTGTCACGTGTTGTCACCAAGGTATGGTGAAAAGTATTTTTGTTGCGTGCTAACCAGTCAGCGGAAAGACAATACATGATTACATTCGAGCCGTTTACAGTGTACAGATAGATGATAAGGGAATAACGTTTAGTGCAAGGTAAAGCAAGTAAATTCCGATTAAGGATAGTCCGAGGGTCACCAATGAGGTAGATAGTAGTTCAGCACTGCTCTCTAGTTGTGGTAGGATGATTCAGTTGCCTGATAACAGCTGGGAAGAAACTGCCACTGAATCTGGAGGTGTGCATTTTCATACTTTTTGCCTGATGGGACAAGAGGGAGTGGCTAGGGTGCGACTCGACTTTGATGATGCTGCTGGCCTTGCCAAGGCAGCGTGAGGTATAAATGGAGTCAATGGAAGGGAGGTTGGTTTGTGTGATGGTCTGGGCTGAGTCCACAATTTGTTTAATTTCTGTGTGAAAAAGGTCCTTCTCATCTTGGTCCTAATCCCTCGTCCTGGACCTCCCCAACATCGGGAACAATCTTCCTGCATCTAGCCTGTCCAACCCCTTAAGAATTTTGTAAGTTTCTATAAGATCCCCTCTCAATCTCCTAAATTCTAGAGAGTATAAACTGAGTCTATGCAGTTTTTGTTCATAAGACAGTCCTGACATCCCAGGAATCAGTCTGGTGAACCTTCTCTGCACTCCCTCTATGGCAATAATGTACTTTATCAGATTTGGAGACCAGAACTGTACGCAATACTCCAGGTGTGATCTCACCAAGACCCTATACAACTGAAGTAGAACCTCCCTGCTCCTATACTCAAATCCTTTTGCTATGAAAGCTAACATACCATTCGCTTTCTTCACTGTCTGCTGCATGTGCTGTACCTGCATGCCTACTTTCAATGACTGGTGTACCATAACACCCAGGTCGCGCTGCATCTCCCCTTTTCCTAATCGGCCACCATTTAGATAATCGTCTGCTTTCCTGTTTTTGCCACCAAAGTGGATAACCTCACATTTATGCGCATTATACTGCATCTGCCAAACATTTGCCCACTCACCCAGCCTATCCAAGTCACCTTGCAGTCTCCTAGCATCCTCCTCACAGCTAACACTGCCCCCCAGCTTAGTTTCATCCGCAAACGTGAAGATATTGCCTTCAATTCCCTCATCCAGATCATTAATGTATATTGTAACTAGCTGGGGTCCCAGCACTGAGCCTTGCGGTACCCCACTAGTCACTGCCTGCCATTGTGAAAACGACCCGTTTACTCCTACTCTTTGCTTCCTGTCTGCCAGCCAGTTCTCTATCCACATCAATACTGAACCCCCAATGCCGTATGCTTTAAGTTTATATACTAATCTCTGTTGTGATGCATCCCGATACAATGCTTTTTAAGTGCATCTGTAAAAGTTGATGAGAGTTGTTGGGGACATGCCGAACGTCTGAAGCCTTCTCAGGAAGTAGAGGAGTTGGTGTGCTTTCTTGGTCGTTGCTTCAATATTGGTTTTTCCAAAAGAAGTTGTTGGTGATATTGACTCCTAGGCTCCCATATGCTCTACCTATTTTACTTGAGTTTGATGCGATTGTATTGACGTATAGTATTATCTGATCTAATTGAAGAGTGTGCAGTACTCCCGGGATGTGTCACTGAGCTGGGAAGGTAGACTCGGTTGGCTGCAGCTGCCAGGGGGAAACTGGGAAGCTGCCGAGCTCGGCCCTGAAGACGGGAGAGTGGAGGAGGAGGGAGGAGCTGCCCATGATGGGTATGAAGAGTGGGCCGGTAGGAGAGGGAGCAGGGTATTGCCCCCAGCGTCTGCAAGGTCGGCTTCAGGAGGTGCCCCCCTCCCCCCGGGAGACTGTGGTGATAAGGTGAGCGAGGAGAGGGATGTGGGTTGGTGGTAGGGTTGCCAGCCATCCCATATTAGCCGGGACATCCCGTATCTTGGGCTAAATTGGTTTGTCCCATACGGGACCGCCCTTGTCCCGTATTTGACTGCTACTACTCTGTAATCACCAGAGGGCACGCTTACAGACAGACCCTAGACCTGATACAACAGCATGTGTGCATGTTGCATGTGCTGTTGAGCCATGCACGCGTGATTCACCTGTCATACAACCACAGGCCCACTTATGCGCATCAGTTGTATGCTATATTTTGCCAATTGCGGCCAAAACAAAATGTTTCAGTCACGTCTGGTGTTCGGTCGGTTTGGCATGTAAAAATATGGATAAATCTGCAAAAAAGAAAAGACTATGCAGCTATAACAAGCAATGGGAAGCAAAGAAGACGTGGGTTAAGCCCATCAGCGGCGACTCAACTAAGGCCTTCTGTACTTTATGCCATTGGGAATTCTCAATTGGCCGTGGAGGTGAGAATGACCTAACCCAGCATGCTTCCACAGAAGTGCACAAGAAGGCCACACCAGCTAAAGGTGCAAGCAATATTGGTGCATTCTTCATGAAATCTACTGCGGAAAATGACAACGTCGCGGCAAGTGAAGTCTGGTATGTGTACCATATGGTTAAGCACGGACTCAAACAGCACCGACTGTCTTGCTAAGCTCAACGGTGCTGTGTTTAATGACTCAAATGTTGTGAAGAAGATGCACTTGGGAAGAACAGAAGCTGAGATGATGACAATGAATGTTTTAGGACCAAAGGCAGTGCGGGTTATTATAGGTGATCTGTCCCCAACCGAAGAAGGTGACCCCTCAGAGCCCGTGTATTTCTCAGCTGCCACCGATGCCTCAAACAAGGGATAGAAAAATGTTTAGAGTGTGCGTGAAATATTTCTCTTCTTCTTCTTCTTGTGTACGGCGTGCACAGCCTAAAGTTGTAGGACAACTTGTTCTATTTGATCTTATTTGATTATGCATACCAGGTTGATTGCTTTCATCGAAACAGGGCGGACCACGTGAAGGTTGCAATCTTCCACCCCAAATATGTCTCTGTGTCTGATGGAGTGCAGTGGAAGCTACTTGACTTTTATGAAGACAGTGGTGAAACTGCAAATGGCTCTGATGATCTGTCTGGGAACGAATGAACTGGATATTAGACACGTCACAGCCTATGCGGTAGATAATGCCAGTGTAAACTTTGGAAAACACCACGCAGTTTACCAGTTATTGAGCAGTGCCAACAATCGCATTCTGAAAGCTAATTGCCCAGTTCACATTAGTCATAACGCCTGCAAGCACGCCTGTGATCAGCTGTCAGTGGATATTGGGACAATTGTTCTAAAGGTCTACAGCCACTTCTCAATATCTGCTTCCTGAAGAGAGGAACTGCATTCATTTTTTGCATTTGCTGACATTGAGTGACGTGAAACTACGTCATGTTTGCACACGATGGCTCACTCTTCATCCAGATGTCGAACGTCTCATGCAAAGCTGGCCAGCTCTTATGTCATTACTTCAGGTCCCTTGAGACCTGTGGCACTAAATTGGATTTTTGATGATGAAGAAATAACTGGAGCTACTGAAATTTATCTGTGCTTTTTCCACAACATGGGGTGTGTTTTTGACCAACTCGTAAAAAAGCTTGAGGAAACAAAGCTCTGCATCACAGATGTTTACGAGGAAGTCCGAAAGTTCAAAATGAAGATGCATCAGAGGAAAATGGACAGCTCTTTTGGATATTAGACCAAGCAGCTGATGGACAAACAAGTGCCGGCACAAAGGTCCAAGTAGCAACAGGACTTTGTGAAGTTCTGTCATTACATACATTGACATAAGGTTTGATTTCTCACCAGAAAATGTAATGATGAAACTGAAACCGATCGGCCTCTGTGAGGAGCTCTCCTTCACTGACCTGGTGCAGATGGTGGCTGCCCTCAAAATGTCAGAGGCAGTCAATACGGACCAACTCTATGAAAGGTTTTGTGCTAGCCGGGAGGAAATACAGAAAGGCAGACAGGATACCACAACATCCACCAGTGAGAAGTGGGTGGCAGTTTTCCAAAACATAGGGAAAGCCAACTTGATCAACATGTTCAGGATTGTCTCATTTGTCCTCAGTGTGCCAGGCTCGAATGCCTTTGTAGAGAGGATATTCCCGCTGATGACCATTAAATGGTCAGACTCAAGAAACAGATGCAGCACAGAGCTGATCACAAATGGACTTCAAATATCTGTGATCTGTGACTTGTTATTAAGGTCTTCTCTCTGGCTGTGCAAAAGGACAAAGCACTGCTTGAATCAGTCAAGAGCAGTGATCCAAGGAGCATAGGCGACTGTGTGATGACCTATCACGGGCAGGCATAGATAGGGTGACATCTTTTCCCAGCATCAGGAAATCAAGAGCCAAAGGTCATAAAGGTGAAGGTGAGAGGTGAAAGATTGAATTGCAACCCCAGGGGCAGGTTTTTCACACCAGGGTGGTGGGTATATGGAACAAGCAGATAGAGGAAGTGGTTGAGGGAGGTACAATAACAGCATTTAAAATATATTTGGGCAGGTGCGTGGATAGGAATGGTTTAGAGGGATTCGGGGCAAACACAAACAAATGGGACTAGCGTAGATGACATGTTGGTTGCCATGGCTGAGTTGGGCCTGTTTCCATTCTGTATGACTCTGTGACTGTTCCCAGAGCTGGGAGAGAAACAAGTTCGATACATGCACTCACACACCCACATAGTTTCTCTGCGGCTCTCTTTCTCTGTACGTGTTTTGCAAGAGACAGATGTCGATGGTGTTTTTGATGATCCTTCTGCAGGTTGAGTTTCTCTAACTCAGTAACCACAATGACTCCAGATCAGAACTGGGACAAGGGTGGTTCACTTTCTGCCAACCTCTGCAGTTACACCTCAGCGAGCTGCCGTCAAGATTCTTCAGTTCAGACAGGACTTTGAGGGGTGTTGGCAGATGGATGTGGAGAGGATGCTTCCTCTTGTAACAGACTTTGTTACAGCCAGTGTTGTACAGCACGGAAACAGCCCTTCGGCCCAACCTGTCCATGCAGATCAAGATGCCAGTTTCTTTTGGCCACATTTGGTCCACACCTTTCTAAACCTGTCCAATCCATGTACCTGTTCAAAAGGGCGGAGGAGCTCCTAGCAAGCCAACGGCCATCCACACTTCAGTAGAAGTTGCGATCACTGTAGTACAGGGCATTGTAAGGCATCGTGCCCGTTGATGATGTCCAAATGTCTTTTAAATGTTATTGTACCTGCTTCAACTACCTCCTCCGGCAACTGCTCCATATACCCACCATGTGAAACAGTTGCCCCTCAGGTTCCTAATAAATCTTTCCCCTCTGGTTCTTGATTCTCCCACCCTGGGTAAAAGGCAGTCTTCACCCTACCCATTCCCCTCATGATTTTATACACTTCTCTGACCCTCGGGGTCTATCACCCTTTAGCCTCCTGCAGATCAGCTATAAATTCTTAGCCTGCTAATCTCTCCCTGTAACTCGGGTCCTAGCAACGTGCTCATAAATCTTCTCTGCAGTCTTTCCAGCTTAATAACACCTTCCGACAAATGGGGCCTCACCAAGGTTTTGTACAACTATAGCAGAACGTCCCAACTCGATACTCAATACCCTAACTCATGAAGGCCAATGTACCAAAAGCCTTCTTTATCACCGTATCTACCTGTGACATCACTTTCAGGGAACTGTGCACCTGTATTTCGAGATCCCTCTGCTCTACAACAC
Source organism: Raja brachyura (assembly GCA_963514005.1). Next base: position 905,909 of record OY740812.1, read on the forward strand.
TCTCCAGGGCCCTACCATTCACTGTGAAGGTCCTACCCTGGTTTGTATTTCCAAAATGCAATACGTCACACTTATCTGCATTGAAATCCATTAACCACTCCTCAGCCCACTAAAGCCTAAATGCAATGGCATATTGGGCTTTATTGCAAAGGTGGAAATCAGTAACAGAGGTCTTGTTACAATTGCCGTTTTGGTTCTCTTAGATTGGAAAGAATATTGTAGCATTAGAGGCGGTCCCAGGGAGATTCACCAGGGTGACTCCTGGATTGCAAGGATCGTCCAAGTTGGGTCTGTATTCTTTAGGGTGTGGAAGAACGCGGAGTGATCTTACTCTTGTAGAACAAGGGGTCACAGTTTAAGGATAAGGGGGAAGTCTATTAGGACCGAGATGAGAAAAACATTTTCCACATAGAGAGGGGGGTGTCTGTGGAATTCTCTGCCACAGAAGGTAGTTGAGGCCAGTTCATTGGCTATATTTAAGAGGGAGTTAGATGTTGCCCTTGTGGCTAAGGGGGTCAGGGGGTATGGAGAGAAGGCAGGTACAGGATACGGAGTTGGATGATCAGCCATGATGATGTTGAATGGCGGTGCAGGCTCGAAGGGCCGAATGGCCTACTCCTGCACCTATTTTCTATGAATCATATAAGATCCTCAGGGGATTTGACAAGGTAGATAGAATCATTAGTCAACAGCACGGAAACAGCCCATCGACCCAACTTGCCCATGCCAACAAAGATGCCACATCTACTCTAGACCCACCAAACAAATACAGTGGCTTTACTCTGCACCTAATCTGTGCAGTCCCTGCCTTGGGAATATGTGACAGTGTAGAAGCAGCTTCACTTCATTGTTAACCTGTTTGAAGCTGCTCTGCAGTGTACATTGGGAGAGTGTGGCAGGAGCAAGTTGTGACGTCTCCCAGCAGAGTGGAGACTCATTATGTGAGTTCCGATACTGAACAACAACAATCCTTTGACAAAAACAAGCGGTCGATGATACTGGGCACATGACGCACTTCTCTTGAAACAAAGTTCTGAGCAGTTCCCTTTCTTGCTGAGCTTTATTGACGAGTTAGGGCAGAGTGCATGACTTCCTCTTTTAGTCTGGGTCTCAGCCATGCACTGATTATAGATATTCCCCAGTGTACATGGCATTGAGCTCACAAAACTCTGCACCCACTCTAGGTACGGGCCCATGATGTCAACAGACACTCTAGAGGGAAGTGCCAGCTTGGGTTCCCCATTACGAAGGCCATGGGCTGAGTGTGGCCCATCTGCAGAAGTGGTGGTTTCTGTGGATGAGTTCTGACCGATGACTCAGGGAAATCTCTGCCTCACCTCATCGTGAATCAGGACCAGATCAGCACCCACCTGACTGGTTGGTGATGCAAAGGTGGCCGTGACTGGGAAACTTGGTGTTACCACAGTCCAATTTAAATCACACACTTTTTTTATTTATCAAAAAATTTATTCAATTATTAAAAATAATATTTACAATACAATAAAACCAAAGAACCCACCACCATAATACAAGACAAACAAATATACTAAATAAACTACTATACAACTATGTTACACTCCTTGTCAAGGATGCATTCGACCCCCGCGGTCCTGAAAATCCCTCAGGGTGCCCGTGGACAGTGCCTACCCTCACTTCAACCCTACCCTCTCCCCTACACACAGGGTGTCCATAGATGAGGGTGGTGGGTGATAAATGCAGCCAGAAGGCAAGGAGCAGCCCCATTAAGTATTGGAACGGGGGCTGCAGCCTCACACTCCATATACACGTGGCACATTTGCAGCCCGCAACACTGGCAGGCGGCTGACGAGTCTGTGAACTGCGAGAGAAACAGGTTGCAGGGGACTGCTCAATGCAATACCCTCCACCCCATCACCCACTATTCCTGGAAGGTGCCACCATCATATCGCCACCACCCATCCCTGGGAGCACCTCCAGCCCTGCCATTCTACAAGGGCACCTAAACCCAGAGACCCGGGTTTGATCCTGTCTCTGTGGTTTGCACGCTCTCCCTGTGATCATGTGGGTTTTCTCCGGGCACTCCGGTTTCATCCCACATCACAAAGCTGTGCTGGTCTGTAATTGGTCCTCTGTAAATTGCCGCAAGTGTTTCGGGAGTGGATGAGAAAGTGGGATAACATAGAACTAGTGTGAACGGGTGATCGACCGTCAGTGCGAACTTGGGGCCTGTTTCCATGCTGGAATTCTCTACCACAGAAGGCAGTGGAAGCCAATTCACTGGATGTTTTCAAGAGAGATGTTTTAGTGCTGGCTCGAAGGGCCGAATGGTCTACTCCTGCAATTTTTCTATGTTTGCAGTCAGGATCTCGGTTTACTGGGTGGCCAGAGACCCAGGGGCTGGGGTACCCTCAAGCCCTGCTCTCTCACAGCTGTGCCTCAGTTTCCTCGCCCTGACTCCATCCCCACCTACATACTGGTTCTGTGACAGTACCAGGAAGGAGGCAGAGAAAACTGATGAAAACGCTGATGGTGCACTCCTAACTAAAAATGAATATACTTGCCATCTAAACTATTTTATTAGATCAGTCATCTAGTGTTTACCAATTACCTCATTTACTGTTGGTGACTTTACAATTAAATCTCTGGGGCACAAATCAAGACAGAGGTGTCTGCGTTTTTATTAGATTCAATATAAGCTTTCAATCCTTATTACTCAGTGTACAGCACAGTGGCATCACCATCAGAGCTGCTGCCTCTCAGCTCCCGAGGCCCCGGTTCGATTCTCACCCCTGGCTCTGTCATGTGGTTCACCCTGTGAAGCTATAATTTCCTTCAGGTGCTCCTGTTTCCTCCTACATTCTATGAAAATGCTCAAGTTTTCAGTTTATTGGTCACTGACATCACTGTGTAAGTAAATGGTTGAATCTAGGTGAGTTTATGGAAATATAAGACACAAAAAGCCAGAGTAACTCAGCAGGTCAGGCAGCATCTCTGGAGAAAAGGAACAGGTGACGTTTCGGGTCAGGACCCTTCTTGAGACGGAGTTTATAGGAATGTGGGCAGAATAAAATGGGATTGATGTTACAGGGCGTGATGGAATGGGTTTGTTGGGCTCAAAGACTTGTGTCTCTGATGTATGACTTTGACATGAGAGAAATATTTACAGTAGCAGTTTGTCTGCCATATACCACTGTACCCTCGATGTTGTAGCATGGATTCAGAGACAAGATACTGGAACGCAAGATTTGCAACTGATCTACCATTTATTACATTGATCTAACAGCCTTTTACAGGCCATGAATGTTAAAGTTTTAATGGGCTAGAAGACTTGGTACTTGAAGATAGAAGCATTTTGTGAGAATTGCTCACAGCCTGCAGATGGAGGAACACTAACCATGCGTTAATCATCATCTCTTCAGAAGGGCAAGTTGACCTGAGCTTTTTGATCGAAGTATCATAATTTTGTTGAATATCTACAGCTGTAAAACAAAATTACATTTTCTAAGCGGATGTGTGGCCTCGAATTAAAAAGGGAGAAATAGGACATTATTTACCTCATTGAAATTCCATGTACTTCGACGAGTTCAAATATCAACAAGGACCTGTTGAATAGAGAAAGGTTGATAACAGTGAAGCTGGTAACTGCTGATAATAACAGCCAAGCTGGGAAATTCATGTTTCATGTACAAAAGCACTGTTCAAACCTCTTGCTGGAGATTTATTTTTACTGCAGCCCCAGTGTCTTGTGTAATGTTATAACAACCTGGTGTTTGGCCCATTTGTGAAATACTTTGCTAATTAAATAAAACCATTTCTGCAGCCAAAACTCATTGATTTTTCAATACAGTTGTTTTCCATTTTACTAATGTTTACGTGACAATGTTTACGCGAGTCTATAATATAACCTATAATTTTAATTTACATAAAACCATCCAACACTATCTCTGTACATGTGACAAGGAGACCAGTGAATAGAAATTGTAATTACCTAACTCCAATTATCTCTTTTCAAATATAGCTAGTGGTTTCCATGTTAACTCCATGTAGCTGAAATATGGTGCCTTCTGGCCTGTTGTGGCTACTGGCTCTCACATTCCCACCATCGATGCTGCCTGACCTGCTGAGGTCCTCCAGCACATTTGTGTTTTGCCACAATAAATTCTGCAGGCTTTCTTGAATTGTCAAATAAATTTGTGGAAAATATTCTGTTCCACAGAATTACTTCTATTTAGATAAATGTGACTGCAGACCCATGATAATGTATATTTAATAAGTTATATTTCTGATTAATGATGCTCCCCAGAGTCCCACATTGAGCATTGATGAATGCACATCCGTACCATGCACGGTTGATGGAGGCAGCTGCTCCAGGTATCAATGAAATGGAGTTTAAAATCTGATGGCTAGAACACTGCCTTGAGGCAAAGATCCTTTAATCAATTATTTTACCAACTGAGAAGAGTTTCAAAAATATTCATTTTGTTGTAACATTCAACCTACATTAATTCCTCTTTTTTCATTTCCTTTAGAGTGATTTTGAAATTGATCACAGTGGAAACCAATGATAACTTTAGCATTTACCCTGGAACATAGAGCTGTTTTAACGGACCTCTATACAAGCGATATTGGTTACAGCATCCTGCTCCTACCCTCACTAGAACCTAGCACTGGAACTAATCCAGAGATCACTACCCCGTGTTTAAGATATTTACCCAACTCCCTGTAGCCATATTGCAGAACCTCCTTCCTTTTCCTTCCGATGTCATTTACGCCAACATGCACAGCGGCTTCTGGCTGCTCCCCCTCCCCCGCCCTCCCGCCCACTGTGACAGTGGTCCACTATAGCAAGAGTTTACTGTAATTCATGCTCCATTGAAACTGACCAAATAGTAAAAGTGGATGTGGAGAGGATGTTTCCACCAGTCAGAGAGTCTTCGACCAGAAGCCATAGCCTCAGAATAACAGGACGTACCTTTATAAAGATGAGAAGGAATTTCTTTAGTCAGAGGGTGGTGAAGCTGTGGAATTCATTGCCACAGACTGAGATGGAGGCCAAGTCAATGGATATTTTTGAGGCAGAGATTGACAGATGTTTTATTAGTACGGGTATCGAGTTATGGGACGAAGGCAGGAGAATGGGGTTGAGAGGGAAAGATGGATTAGCCCTGATTGAATGGCAGAGTAGACTTGATGGGCTGAATGGCCTTATTCTGCTCCTGTAACATATGAATTTCTTCAGGGAGAGGGCGGTGAATCTGTGGAATTATTTGCCATAGATGGCAGCGGAGGCCAAGTCATTGGGAATTTTTAAAGCGGAGATTGACAGGTTCTTGATTAGTAAGGGGGTCAAAGGTTACGGAGAGAAGGGTTGAGAGGGAAAAAATAGATCAGCCATGGTTGAATGGTAGAGTAGACTCGATGGGCTGAATGGCCTAATTTTGGTCCTATGACTAATGATCTTATGACAAGTGGCACTGGCAGAGCAGTTTGAAGACCGACAGCTGTCTACATTGTTGGTGGCACAGCAGCTGCTTCAGACAGTGAGAGATTGGGAGCCACGAATATGCTGCCAGTGAGTGTTCTACGACTGTTTGTAAGGTCTATCTCGTGGGGAATTGCAGAGGAAGGATACCCAAGTAAAGGTCTTACCTGAAGTCTCGAGCGCTGTCCTATACCAGGCATGGGAAGGCAGTTCAGCGGAGAAGCAGCTCAGTCTATTCCCAGTAGCACCACATCCTCCTCAGGAACACAGAAGAGTCAGGAGCGATGAAGCTTCTACATGTTACCTCTCCATGGCCATCTCTTCAGATTTTGTCCTTTGGTCAATCTCGGGTCAATCAGAGGCTGATGATCACCCTGGAAAAACTTCAATCTCTTCCCTTCTATATTCTCCCATGGTCGGGGGCCTCGAGGCTTCTGTTGACGGGGGGGTTTCTTGGCTCCCGTAGCCAACGGTCAGGCACTCCGTGTTGGGCGATCAAGCTCCTGCATCGGGGGGGATTAGACCACAGGTTGGGACTGGTCGAACCTCCTGCGACTTTGGACCTTCCCAAAATCAGTCTCTACCCGAGATTGCAAGCTCCTTGATGTTGAAATCCACAGGCCACGGTTGGAGTGTTGATCCCAGGCAAGGGATCGCAGGCTCCGATGGTAAGTCCACGGCCCTGCGGTGGGGCTCAAAGTCAGTCTCGAGCAAGGCCTCCAGCTCTGCATAAACTGGCAACACCCCCTCCTCTACAACCAACACAGTACCAGCTCAAGGCTGTGTGCTCAGTCCCCTGTTCTATTACCAGCACTGCACAGCCAGACCATTCGAATGCCGTCTTTAAATTGCACCGACGGTACCACCGTTGTTGGACAAATAATGGGTAATGACGAGTCAGAGTACAGGAGAGAGATTGATAATCTGAGGGAATGCTGCCAATAGGACATTATTACTCCTGTTCTTCCATGTCTGCTTGGATATCCTCCAGAATGTGGTTACTGTATAGGAAGGTGAATTACTGTAGGTGAATTGATTTCCATGTTCTGAGAGTGGCACCGTTGATCCTAGGTAGGGGAATTGGGTGACAGTTTCCAGCTGACTGGTGTTTAAGGTGATTTCAGTGGGGAGTGGAGTGCCTTGACCCATGGCAACAGTTGGCTTAATACTGATTGGCAGTCGATAATCATTGCAAGCATGAGACAGTCTGTCCATCAGCCTTCTTCTGTTGGGGCGATGAGTGACCAATATGGTCCCGATGTTTCTTCTTCCTTCTCGGCGGCGCGCCCTTTAATGGGCAGTCTGACCTCCGGCACCTACCGAGGGCCCGGACTTGACACTTGTATCGGCGGTCACTTCGGCTGCCGGGTTCGTCCTTGTTTGTGGCCACTGCGGGCTGAATCCAGCCTTGAGCGGCTTCAATTTTCTGTCATTCAAGTCCACGGTGATCACCAATCTTGGATTTTCCTGTCATCAGAAACAGACCTGGTAAATGGAGACAAGAATGGAATCTTGAAGGGCCTCGATCCAAACCATTGTCTGTCCAATCCCTCCACAGATAAAATTTCCTCTCAGAGTCGTGTCCTCGACCGACCTCCGGCACACACCTTCAAGCAATCTGGAGGAGATCCAGCACTCTAAGAAATCCCACCAAGTTGTTCCTCGACAGCATCTCCAGCGCCAGGTGTGGAAGTTCACAGAGAATGTGGAGCAAGATTGGGTCTTCAGGATCTGCAAGCATCTGACATGCAATGCCATGATGATCGTCAATCTTGGCCATTTCCTGTCATCAGAAACCGACCTGGTAAATGGAGACAAGAATGGAGTCTTGAAGGATCTCGATCCAAATGTCATCTGTCCATTTGCTCCGCAGATGCTGCCTGACCCACTGAGTTCCTCCAGCAGTTTTCTGCTCCACCTTCGCTGACAGCCGAGCTCTAAAAACACATCTCCATCATGGTCTTCCACTGAGGGCAGTTTACAGAGGATCAGCTCCACATTCCCAGTGACACCAGATCTTCCTCAGCAACACAGCAGGGTCAGGTGTGATGAAGCTTCTGCGTGCCAGCCCTGGTCCATGGCCGTCTCATCAGATATTGTCCTCTGGTCAATCACAGGAAACATGGCAGAGGTCGATGACCTCAGGAGGGGAAAGCCGATGATCCACAAACTTGTCTTCATTCATGAGACAGTGGTGGAGAACGCTATGTTGTAAGTTCCTGGGTGTCCATGTCTTTGAAGATCTGTCCTGGATGTCCTCACACATCTCCTTAACCATGTCTCTGCTCAATCCTGTATAACTGGATCTTCAATTTCCTCATCAGCAGACCACAATCAGCACAAACGGGCAACACCTCCTCCTCCATAACCAACACAGGACCAGCTCAAGGCTGTGTGCTCAGTCCCCCGCTCTATGACCAGGACTGCACAGCCAGACCATTCCAATGCCGTCTTTAAATTTAACCGACGATGCCAACGTTGTTGGTCAAATGATGGGTAATGACAAGTCGTAGTACAGGAGAGAGATTGATCATCTGAGGGAATGCTGCCAGTGCAGTCGTTTTGTTCTCAATGTCCGCAGGACCACAGAGCTATTTGATTACCTCAGGTGAAAGCCGCAGATCCACAAACTTGACTTCATTGATGGGACAGTGGTGGAGAAAGTTATGTTCCAAGAACCTGCTTCAAGTTCCTGGGCGTTCATATCTCTGGACATCTGTCCTGTTCCGACGCGGGCCCCATTTTGTTCTCCACATCACTCCTCGACCGACCTCCAGCACCCACCGCGAGCCCGTCCTAGGCTGCCCACCACCGGGTCCTCTCTTGGTCCTCTACCATTCATTTACAGTTCTTGATGTAGGTGAGTCGCCCAAGTTTCACTGCTGTACAGTAACGCGTTCAACACTCACGCGTTGTAGGCAGTTACCTTGGTCTTCATTGTGAGTTTCCTGTGCTTCCATGTCCACTTGCTTAGTCTCCCAAAGGTGGGTGCTGTTGAGGAAGGTGGTTTACTGTACGTGAATTAGTTTCCTCATCCAGAGAGGCTGTCAGTCCCGTAGATCCTAGGTTGGTGAATTTAAGACATTTTCCAGTGGAGTGGTGTTTATGGTGATTTCAGAGGGGAGTGGAGAGCCCTGACCCATGACAACAGTCATCATAATGCTGATATCCAGTCGGCCTTTGGTGCGAGCATGAGACAGTCTGTCCATCAGCCCCTGAAGTCCTTCTTCTTTTGGGGAACTGAGTGCAGCATCATCAGCGGGCTGGAGTTCCCTTATAAGCACAGTTCTCACCTTCGTCTTGGCTTTCAACATTGCCACATTGAAGAGCATCCCATCACTTCTGGTTTGAAGATACACGTCTTCCGTGTCTGTTGGGAAGGCAAAGGGCAGATCGGAAGATGCCGAACACCATGGGAGTTGGGACACAGCCTTGCTTCACTCCACTTCTCATGGGGAAACTGTCCGATGTAGCTTCATCAATTTCTACTGTAGATGCATGTAGGCATGAAAGGACCAAGTGAGATTTAGAAGATGTGGTGGACATCAAATCTTCTCCAGTAGCTGGTAGAGGCCGCGTCTGCTGACAGAATCAAAATATTTTGTCACATCCACAAAGGCGATGAACAATGGGGTTTGCTGCTCTTGACATTTTCCTTGTATTTGACGCAGGGAGAAGATCATGTCCATTGTGGATCTATCTCCATGGAAACTGCATTGTGCCTCAGGTCAGCGAGTCTGTGCCATCTTTGTAGGATCACTCTGGCAAAGGCCTTTCCTGTAAAACTGAGAAGTGAGATGTCCCTGTAGTTGGTGCATTCGCTGTGATCTCCCTTGTCCTTGTGCAGTGTGACGATGTTGGTGTTACGCGTGTGTTGAGGGACAACACCCTCTCTCTGATGATTGTCAGTCAGTCTTTGTTGCAAGCTTGAGACAGTCTGTCCATCAGCCCCTGAAGTCCTTCTTCTGTTGGGGTGATGAGTGACCAATGTGGTTCCGATGGTCCCTCTACCGCAGCATCCACTGTGGGCCTATCCTTGGCCTTTGTTCTCGGCAGTCACTTTGGCTGCTGGGCTCGTCCATGTTCGCAGCCACCGCCGGCCAAGTCTGGTCTTGACCGGCTCCGTGCTGACTGCAGGGTCGGCTCCAGCAAGGCTACGCGGCACTCACCGGGAGGTTCCTTCAGCAACACAGCAGGGTCAGGTGTGATGAAGCTTCTGCGTTCCACCCCTGGTCTGTGGCCGTCTCTTCAGACCTTGTCCTCTGGTCAATCTCAGGAACATGGCAGAGGTCGATGATCACTGTGGACTTGAATGGCAGAACATTGAAGATCCCAAAGGTGAATCTTACTCCAAGTTCTCTGTGACCTTCCACACCTGGCACTGGAGAAGCTGTTGAGGAACAACTTGGTGGGACTTCTTGTGGCCCTGGATCTCCTCCTGATGTTTTGAAGGGGAAAACATGAAACGTCTGCCGACTGATGTGTTCGCCACCTGTTTGCGAGGAACTTTCCCTCCAAAGACTTGCAGGAAAATGCCACTGGGGCAGATGATGAGTCAGAGCCAGACGAGTTTGATAAATTTCTCAAATGGCGTGGATTCTCACGTGCAACAGATTGCTGCCAGTTGTGCTGGGAAATATTGACGATGAAATCCCAAATGCAGACGAGATCCCGCGGGCAGTGAAGCGATTGTAGCTCTTTCTGGTGGCTCTTAAAAGGGCCTTGGTTGGACGGAGTGAGAAATTCCGGTGTGGTCCCCACCGATGTGGCTTCATATCCGATGGTTTTACAAGAAAGGCACTCGGGTTCCTGACATCGCTTTTGTCGCGTGCTATCCAATCCCTCCAGCAGTTGCACCGGGAGAATCCACACCGTTTAAGAAATTTGTCAAACTCGTCCAGTTCTGATTCATCATCTGCCCCAGTGGCATTTTCCTGCAAGTCTTCGGAGGGAAAGTTCCTTGCGAACAGCTGGTGACCACATCAGTCGGCAGATGTTTCATGCTTTCCCTTCACATTGTCTGGAGGAAATCCGGGACGACAAGAAGTCTCACCAAGTTGTTCCTCAACAGCTTCTCCAGCGCCAGTTGTGGAAGGTCGCATAGAACGTGGAGTAAGATTCACCTTTGGGATCTTCAATGTTCTACCATTCAAGTCCACTGTGATCATCAACCTCTGTCATGTTCCTGAGATTGACCAGAGGACAAGAATCCAGTCTTCACTGGCTGATGCCCGGCGGCTAGGTCAGCTCTAGTACGGTTGCGTGGGACTCTCCATGAGCGCACCAGGTTCTCCTGCTCCAGGTGTGGAAGGTTGCAGAGAATGTGGAGCAAGATTGGGCCTTCGTATCTTCAAGGATCTGTCATTCAAGTCCACAGTGACCATCAAACTTGGCCATTTCCAGTCGTCATAAACCGACCTGGTAAATGGAGACAAGAATGGAGTCTTGAAGGGTCCCGATCCAAACATAGTCTGTCCATTCCCTCCCCAGATGCTGCCTGACCCACTGAGTTCCTCCAGCAGTTTTCTGCTCCAACTTCGCCAGACCTTCCTCAGCAACACAGCAGTCAGTAGTGATGAAGCTTCTGTGTGCCAGCCCTGGTCCATGGCCTTCTCGTCAGATATTGTCTTCTGGTCAATCACAGGAACCCTACAGATGCCCCTGTAGTTGGTGCACTGCCTTGTTCTTGTACAGTGTGACGATGTTGGTGTTACAGCATCCATCGGCCTACCGACAAGCCCGACCGGTTGACCGACAACCGACTGACCCCAACCCTAGCTCTACATTTGTTATTTATCATTTTTATTTAACATTTCACATCATAACTTTATAAGATAAATAGATTTTGGTCTTGACGAGTTTCAGATATGATTTATATAATATTTTTAGATAATATGTTGAAAATTCAGGTAGTTCCATGTGTTGGGTCACGAACTTCAACGAAAAAGCTCCTCTGCCAACAGCCTATACCTACCTAGGAGATTGAACCTCACCGATCTCCAACAAGATTTCGGTCTGGAAGCACATCTCGGTCGCGATCGCCTTCATGGCTGGTCGCAGAGCGGTCCAGAGGCGCTGGATCTACTCGGACCCAACCTGACCTGCAGATGTTTGTGCGTAGCTGGACTTGCGGGGACTTAGCGCCGGTGAGTGTAACCGCCAACACCATCAATGGAGCAGAATGACACAAGAAAGAGACTCCCCGCCCTCACCCCCCTTCATACTCACCCCTCGCTCCTCAAGGGAACTCGGCCCGTCGGTGCGTGGACAGGGCGGGTGGGAGGGAAGGAGTGACGCCTGAGAGGATGTTTTATTAAATTGGGGGAGAGCGGCGATGTCTTTGGCCTTGACTCTTGGTCATGTAGGCAGTCTCTCGGAACGCAGGCCCGGTCCGGCCGGTGAAGCCTCGCTGACAAGCGGGATGTCCAGTGAGATGGATTGTGTCTTGAAGGATCCCTGGGGGGCGGGACGGCGCCGCTGTCCACTCGCGGTGGGGGCGCGCGTCGAGGTTCTTCTCCGGCCACTGAAGACACCAAATATACTAACGCCGACTGGTCTTTGGTGGACGCTGCCTGGACAGCGCCGCCTTTTATAGACACCGCCATGTCCCGCCCCCCTCGCTGACCATTGGGCCTCGCTCCGGCCACGGCATTGGGCCATGAGGTAGACAGACCATCCGATTGGCGGACACCGCTGTCCGTCTACGAAACCCGCCAAACTTCAGCGCGCCAAGAAAAGCTCGTGCGAAGCGATTGTCCGTTCGCTTCGGCCACGAGCCCGCGTGACCACCCACACACTGGCGCCAAGCCGGACACCGAGGGAATGGAGGGAGATCGCGTAGATCGCGGAGATCACTAGAGGAAGATTTTGAGGGATCATTGGTCACTGAGGCAACGAAGGACACTGAGGGACTGCCAGGCTGAGGGTCATTGAGGCAGCACCGGACACTGACCGATGTTGAGGGACTGAGGGACACTTGAGTGGATGAGGGACATTGAGGAGATGAGGGACATTGAGGGACCTTGGGGTGGTGAGGGACCGCTGCTTATTGAGTTGTGAATCTGTGGAATTCTCTGCCACAGAAGACAGTGGAGGCCAATTCACTGGATGTTTTCAAGAGAGAGTTAAATATAGCTCATGGCTAAAGGTATCAAGGGATATGGGGAGAAAGCAGGAATGGGGTACTGATTCTGGATGATCAGCCATGATCACATTGAATGACAATGCTGGCTCAAAGGGCTGAATGGCCTACTCCAGCACCTATTTTGTATGTTTCTACGTTTCCATGTCTGCGGTCAGAATGTCCCGTTACTGGGTGGGCAGAGACCCAGGGGCTGGGGTACCCTCAAGCCCTGCTCTGTCACGGCTGTGCCTCAGTTTCCTCGCCCTGACTCCATCCCCAGCAGCCTCATCATTCCTCAGCCCGGGGATCAGAGGGGAATACACTCCAACCACGGACATTTCCCTTCAGCTTCTTAAAATAGTTCCCTCTGTGGCTTTGGAAAATCCCAAGAGTGCAGACAAATCGAAAGACTTAACCAAGGTGGAAACACCCTACTGGTCAGAAGAAAGGTCATGTTACCGTAACACAGAGCAGCTCTTGATGGAAGTCATTGAGTGCAGGGTCTGGTTAACCCTTTCACTTAAGTGCTGGCAGTCGATGGAACCCTCCCCCTGGTCTGCCCTGAAACACATGCCCCTCGGGTTCCTATTACATCTTGCCCCTCTCACCTTAAACCTGTCCTCTAGTTCTCGATTCCCCTACTCTGGGGAAAAAGCATTCACCATTCGGTCCGCCCTGCTCTCCCCACAATTCTTATGTAGAGGAAATCGAGGAAAAATTTAAACAAATAAATGGGGGCGCACGGTGGTGTAGCGGTAGATTTGCTGACTTACAGCAAATGAGGCGCCGGAGATCCGGGTTCGATCCCGACTACGGGTGCTGTCTGTACGGAGTTTGTACGTTCTCCCCGTGACTGCGTGGGTTTTCTCCGAGATCTTCGGTTTCGTCCTGCACTCCAAAGACGTACAGATTTGCAGGTTAATTGGCTTAGTGTAAATGTAAAATTGTCCCTAGTGAGTGTAGGATAGTGTTAGTGTGCGGTGATCACTGGTCGATGCAGACTAGGTGGGCCGAAGGGCCTGTTTTCGTTCTGTATCTCTAAACTAAACTAAACTGAAAATAGTTCATCGTCTTGTATTGAAACAGGCCCTTCAGCCCAATTCAGCCTTGCTGACCAACATACACACTACGCAAATGTCATTTCTCATATCACACAAAACCTTCCCTATCCATGTACCTGTCCAAATGTCTTTTAAATGTGCTCGGGAGGTGTGTAAAATTATGAATGAATAGATAGGGTGAATGCACAGTCTCTTATGTGGCATAGATTCACAACTCTGGGTGAAAAAGCTTTTCCTGATCTCAGTCCTAAATGGCCTACCCCTTATTCTTAAACTGTAACCCCTGGTTCTGGACTCCCCCAACATGAGGAACATTTTTCCTGCATCTAACCTGCCCAGTCCCTTAAGAATTTTATATGTTTCTATAAGATCCCTTCTAAATTACAGTGAATATAAGCCCAGTCGACCCTTTCTTTCATCATATGTCTATGAATTAACTTGGTGAACCTACGCAGCACTCCCTCAAAAGCAAGAATTTAGGGAGAGGTTGGGTTGGCTAGGAGTTTGGAGGATGAAGGGTGACCTTATAGAAGTGTACACAATCATTAGATGGGGGAGACACATAAAGACTCTTGCCCACAGTAGGGGCATTGAGAACCAGAGGACATAAGTTTAAGGTGAGGGGGGAAAGATTTAATAGGAATCTGAGGGGTGACTTTTCCACACAGAGGGTGGTTGCTGTATGGAACAAGCTGCCAGAGGAGGTAGTTGAGGCTGGGATTATTGTAACATTTAAGAAATCTTTAGACAGGTACATGGTTTAGAGGGATATGGGCCAAGCGCAGGCAGGTGGGACTGGTGTAGCTGGAACATGGTGGTTGGTGTGGGCAAGTTGGGCTGAAGGGCCTGTTTCCATGCTGTGTCACTCTATGGCTCTAAAACAAGGAGGCACAGTGGCGCAGCAGTAGAGTTGCTGCCTTAGAGTGCCAGAGACACTGGTTCAATCCCGACTACGGGTGCTGTCTGTACGTTCTCCCTGTGAGTTGTGTGGGTTCGAAGATCTTTGGTTTCCTCCCAAGCTCCAATGATGTACAGGTTTGTAGGTTAATTAGGTTGGTATAAATGTATAAATGTAAAATTGCCCCTTGAGTGTGTAGGATAGTGTTATTTTGTGGAGATTGCTGGTCGGTGTGGACTTGATGGGCTGAAGGGCCTGTTTCTGCGCGAATCTCTAAACTAAACAAGAGCACCAAAGGTTAAAATCGGTGCTGAAATAGTCAGACAAATGTCATAAATTTTCCACAAGGTAAGCAAGTCTTGTTTTTGTGGGAGGCAGATGATGAAGCGTCTGGAACTTATTCCAAACACTGTTTGCTTGCTTTGTTTTTCAGCGGAGAGGAGGTATAACCACAGCTCAGCGGAGAGGAGGTATAACCACACACACACACGTGTCAGCTGCTGGAGGCCAGGCAGGGCCCAGTGTGTGAAGTTGTGCAGTGCCTGCCTTTGATTAGCGGGGAGGCTGCGGGCCAGGGGGCAGGGTCCAGGGGGCAGGGGGCAGGGGGCAGGAGCCAGGGGGCAGAGGGCAGGGGGCCAGGGGGCAGGGGCCAGGGGGCAGGGGGCAGGGGGCAGGGCCTGGGGACCGGAGCTAACAGCAGCAATGTAGACCCACAGCACATCCGGAAAATGATGAATAAAATTATGAGAGGAATAGATCGGCTAGATGCGCCAAGAGTAGAGGAATCGAGGACCAGAGGACATAGGTTCAAGGTGAAGGGGAAAAGATTTAATAGGAATCTGAGGGGTAACGTTTTTAGATAAAGGGTGGTAGGTGTATGGAACGAGCTGCCAGAGGAGGATGTTGAGGTTGGGACTATCCTAACTTTTAAGAAACAGTTAGACAGGTACATGGATAGGACAGGTTTGGAGTGATATGTGCCAAATGCAGGCAGGTGGGACTAGTGTAGCTGGGACATGCTGAGCTTGCCTGCTCAGTCGACTGGTTGCCTCCCCTTCCCATTCCTATAGTGACCTTTCGGTCCTGAGCCTCCTCCATTGCCAGAGTGAGGCCACACGTAAACTGGAGGAACAGCACCTCATATTCCACTTGGGCAACATACACCCCAATGGTATGAACGTTGAATTCTCCAATTTTAGGTAACCACCAAACTGTTCTATTTCCTCCTCCCCACCCTGTGCTCACACTCATATGTTATGTGCACCCCTTTCTCCCATCACCCCCACCACTATGCCCTTCCCCGCATCACCTCTACCACCCCTTCCTCCGGCTTCACAGTTTGCCCCATTTCTCTCCTTATCTTGTAGCCTTATGTCTTCTTTTCATCTCCAGCCTTTGTCTACCCATCTGCCCAGAAAACACCTCCCTCTCCTACATTCAGCTATCACTGGCCAGACTTTGTTCTGGACTCATGTCTTTCCCCATCATTCTCCCCCTAGAGCAGTGTCTGAAGAAAGGGCCCGACCCAAAACGTCACCTATCCATGTTCTCCACAGATGCTGCCTGACCCGCTGAGTTACTCCAGCACTTTGTGGAACATCACCTATCCATGTACTCCACAGATGCTGCCTGACCCGCTGAGTTACAACACGACTTTGCATCTTTTTTTTGTAAACCAGCATCTGCAGTTCCTTGGTGTTTATCGTGAACCCCGAATCTCTGAGTCATTGCAACAGTGCGGGGAAGTCAGGCAGCTTCGATCACGCGTTGTACACCTGCACCAAAGACCTTCCTTTGATAAATATCGTAGCCTTTCACTGATTGAATCGACTCTCAGCTGCCACCTGGATAAATCATTGCTCCAGACAGGTGAGTCATGTTAACCCTTCATTCTCAGCTCTGAGCACTTGGAGCACCTGGACAACGTTGGTCTCTCCCACCACTGCCGCGCTGCTCTCTCCACCCCACCTCACCTCCTCCCTGCAACTTGCAACCTGCTCACCTTTCTGTGTGCTTTAGTTCAGGCAAGGTGCCTACAACCTGTAAGGTTAATGCTGTTTCTCCCTCCACAGATGCTGCCCGACTGCAGTTTATGTTTTGATTGAAATCAGGACGTGCTTTTGGGTACCTTTGGCTCCTTCTGGTCCAATTAGAAAGGGAAACGGCACCATCCGTGAGTATAAACCTCTATAACCAGCCATCTAGTTTACCATTGTCACCTGTATCAAGGTAGAGTAAAGAGCTTTTCTGTTGCATACTAACCAGGCAGCGGAAACGTCAGAAGACGGCTTCCCACCCGAAACATCACCTATTATTTTTCTCCAGAGGTACTGCCAGATCCGCTGAGTTGCTCCAGCACTTTGTGTCTATTTTCAGTGGAAAGGCCATACACAATTACATTCATCCATCCGCAGTGTACAGATACAGGATAAAGTTTAGTGCAAGATATAGACAATAGAAAATAGAAAATAGACAATAGGCAATAGGTGCAGGAGTAGGCCATTCGGCCCTTCGAGCCAGCACCACCATTCAATATGATCATGGCCAGTTAAAGCCCAATTAAAGATAGTCCAAGCGTCTCCAATGGGGTGAATGGGAGGTCAAGATGTCTTGGTGCAGAATTTATCACATGGATGTTGACGTTGGCTAACAAGAAAAGAGACTTGGCTTAAACAGGTTTTTTTCTCATTGGCAAAATTAATAACCACAATAGTGCCATTTAAGAGGCTTTTGGATTGGCAGATAGATATGCAGAAAATGGAGGACTACAGATTATGTGCAGCCACAGGAGATCTAGTCAAGGTCTCCAGTTTGTATGTAGCCTCACTCTGGCAATGGAGGAGGCCCAGGACAGAAAGGTCAGTGTGGGAATGTGAAGGGAAGTTGAAATGGTTAGCAACTGGGAGATCCAATAGGCCTTGGCAGAGGCACTACCTTTTAGATGAGGCATTAAATTGGCCCTCCTGAGGCAACGGGCGGAAAGTAACCACCAGACTGAGAAACAGCTTCTTCCTCCGCTATCAGGCTTCTGAACGGTCCTTCCATAAGCTAGGATACTGTCCAATTCACCTCTGCCCCATTGTGGACATTGGACTTTGTCTATGTAACTGGTGGGCTACAATGCTGAGACTATATTCTGCACTCTGTATCTTCCCCTTTGCTCTAGGTGTTGTACTTCTTGGACTTGTTTGTATTTATGTATAGCATTACATGGTTTGATTGGATAACTTGCAACATGAAGCTTGTCGCTGTACCTTGGTACAGGTGACCGTAATAAACCTAAACTGGAACAGGGATACTTCCTCCAAGAGCAGGGTGGCATGGTGGCGCAGCGGTAGAGTTGCTGCCTCACAGCGCTGGAGAACCAGGTTCGATCCCGAGTGCAGGTGCTGTCTGTACGGAGTTTGTACGTTCTCCCCGTGACCCGGGATCTTTGGTTTCCCCGCACACTGCAAAGACATACAGGTTTGTAGGTTAATCGGC
The DNA here is from genome assembly GCA_963514005.1 of Raja brachyura. The sequence goes on from OY740812.1 coordinate 923,935, forward strand.
TTGGTATAAATGTAAAATTGTCCTAAGTGTGTGTAGGATAGAGTTCCTGTGCAGGGATCGCTGGTCGGTGAGGACTCGGTGGGCCGAAGGGCCTGTTTCCATGCTGTTTCTCTAAACGAAACTATGTTAACACAGGAACAGGCCCTTCGGCCCACAATGTTCCCGTTGAACATGATGCTAAGTTAAACTAAATATGATCCATTTCCTCATTGGAGACTCTCGGACTATCTTCACTGGACTTTATCTTGCGCTAAACATTATTCCTTTATCATGTATCTGTACGCTGTGGACAGCTCGATTGTAATCATGTATCGTCTTTCCGCTTATGGGTTAGCATGCGACAAAAGCTTTTCACATGTGACAATAAACAAAACTAAAGCCCTCAACTTTGCATGATTGTCCCTAGTGTGTGTTAATGTGCGGGGATCGCTGGTCGGTGGGGACTCAATGGGCCGAAGGGCCTGTTTCTGCACTGTATCTCTAAACTAAACTAAGCTAAACAGGGAGCTCTGCCCATGTACTGAAACCAGCGTTCATCTCCCACCCTGGCTCCTGCTAGAGACTTGCTGTTTATGAACCATGTTGTGTGAAAAACATTTATTTCTTATTCCTTCTAAGGGTGTGGGTTTCACAGGTTCGTTACTATATTTCTGACATAACAATGTTAATGAATCCAAACTTTGGCTGTAATGTTTTTTAAGATTTTCTGAGAACACAGAAGGCTCTACAGCACCAATCTCTAGCTTTGGTTGTTCTGTCCCTGGAGTTTTCAGGACAGTTTTCATCCCACACGTCCCTAGATAATGTCGATTGAGTCGTTGAATCTTTGACCTCCCGTTAACTGGCATGTCAAACAATGAATCTTTGCAGCATTCTCTGCTTGGTGAGGAGGAAGTGTGATATTCACATGTGAGAATGTGTGCAGGGGGCAAGCGTTTGAAGTTCGCGACACAGGTGGTTTGATAGATTGCGCAACAACATGCAACTGGTGGAGCAACTTGCTTTCTGTCTCCCAGCGCAGATCAAATAACAGGAAGGGCTTGACAAACAACAAGTGTCTTCATACAAGCCCCACATAATGTGCTTTATACTTCTAAAATGTTTTGATCTTCTGACTACAGCGTGAACATCCATTTAGGAGTTGCCACCTCCAATGCTCATTAGTTCATAAGGTCATAAGTGATAAGTGCAGAATTAGGTCATTTGGCGCATCAAGTCTACTCTGCCATTCAACCATGGCTGATCTATCTTTCACTCTCAACCCCATTCTCCAGCCTTCTCCCCATATCCCCTGACACCCGCACTAATCAAGAATCTATCTATCTCTGACTTAAAAATATCCATTGATGTGGCCTCCACAGCCTTCTGTGGCAATGAATTCCACAGATTCACCACCCCCTGACTACAGAAATATCTCTGCAACTCCTTCCTAAAGGAACGTCCTTTAATTCTGAGGCTGTGACCATTGGTCCTAGACTCTCCCACTAGTGGAAACATCCAGTTCATCCAGGCCTTGCACTATTCACTAATGTGTTCTCTTTCCTCTGACTAATTGGCCTTGTTTCTTCCTGCATGGATTGGATGGAGATGGAAGATGAGAGCTTTAATACAAAGAGCAAAGGTATCCCTGGAATGTGGCGAGTCTTAACGTGCTAGTCCCAGAAGATCTACAATCATCCAATACAATCGCTCCACTCTTTCAAATCTCTTTCCCACTCACAAATTGACCAATAAAAACTCCATTCTGCACTCTGGCTCATTTCTCGTTGCTCTACCTGTTGTACTTTACTTTACTTTACTTTAGTTTACTTAGATTAGTTTAGAGATACAGCGCGGAAACAGGTCCTGAAGCCCACCATGTCCATGCCGACCAGCCATCCCCGCACACTAACACTATTCTACATACACTAGGGGCAATTTACAAATTTCTGAAGCCAATTCGTGTGCAAATCTGTGCGTTTTTGGAGTGTGGGAGGAAACCAGAGCACCCGGAGAAAACCCACGCTGGTCGCAGGGAGAACGTACAAACTCTGCACGGACAGTAGCGATGTTACAAAACTTACCTTCAACAGCGCTGCAGTTCTGCCACTGGCCGTGTGCGCGACTTTGGCGCCTTTGAGGGAGGAGGGGCGGGATTAAATGCCGTTTTCTCCTGCATGTCGGAGGCGGACTTCCTCGGGCTGCTAGCTGCTGATGAAAAATCGATCCGACTTCCGTTCCCGATTTATTTTTTTTAATCGCGAGACAATTTAATAATTAGATTAAAATAAAAAGCGACTTCTAACGCCCTCAATGCCTACAACGTGACGGATCGCATGAACGGGACAAAACAAGTCAAGTCAAGTTTATTCGTCACATTGCTACACACAGCACCCGTAGTCAGGATCGAACCTGGGTCTCGGGCACTATAAGGCACCAACTCTACTGCTGCGCCCCCGTGCTGCCGTTACTTGTGTACGCCTTGATTACATTCATGTATAGTATTATCTGATTAGATAGCAAGCATATAAAAGTTTTCCACTGTAACCCAGTACACGTGGCAACAATAAACCAGTACTAATACAGGGAAATGTGAAGTGGGGAATTTCTTACCTAAGGTGTGGGAGAAGAGGGAGGTGTCGGGTGAGATATTAGAATGTATTTAGAAGGATGAGAGGGGATCTTATTGAAACATATAAGATTATTAGAGGCAGGAAACATGTTCCCGATGTTGGGGGAGTCCAGAACCAGGGGCCACGGTTTAAGAATAAAGGGGTAAGCCATTTTGAACGGAGATGAGGAAACACTTTTTCACACAGAGAGTTGCGAGTGTGGAATTCTCTTCCTCAGAGGGCGGTGGAGGCCGGTTCTCTGGATACTTTCAACAGAGAGCTTGATAGGGCTCTTAAAGATAGCAGTCAGGGGATATGGGAAGAAGGCACTGATCAGCCATGATCACATTGAATGGCGGAGCTGGCTCGAAGGGCCAAATGGCCTACTCCTGCACCTATTTTCTACTGTAACAGGTACTGGCTGCAAAAGGCAAATGGGAAACAGGACCCGAGGCTAAGAGTGTAGGAAGGAACTGCAGGATAGACACAAAATGCTGCAGTAACTCAGCGAGACAAGAGCTCCAGATGCTGCCTGTCCTGAGACTAAGAGACTGTGACTGACAGAGTGAGAGGGAGCGCAGCGTCAGATTACATTACAGAACTGTTATTGTAACTACAGCTCAATCGGTAATCACTGGGGGTTATGGCAGTGAAGAAAGATTTTTTAAAATCTTATATTTCTTTTCAGAAACTGTCAGATGTGTTCTGATGAAACCCGTCTGCGAGCAGTTAATGAATAATGGAACAACATATCCTCGCTTATCAAACAGTGAGCAGTGACAGAGAAAAACAAAGAATTGTTATTGAGGGGTGGGTTATTGGACCAGTACGTGTTATGTCACTGAAGCTGAGAGTGAAACATCATTTGAAAAGGCTGGGGTTAGCAGAATAAGCTTGCACCGTTGTACAGGGCAGGTCGTGTTGCAGAACAGAACTGTTGTCATACAAAAACAATTGGTCAGGCACATGGACAGGACAGGTTTTCAGTTTCAGTTTATTGTCACATGTACCGAGGTACGGTAAAACGTTTTTGTTGCGTGCTAACCATTCAGCAGAAAGACAATAAATGATTATGATCGAACCATTTACAGTGTACAGATACATGATAAGGGAATATTGTTTAGTGCAAGATAAAGCCAGTAAAGTCCGATCAAACTTTATTGAATGGGGCTATCATTGACTTCTGTTCCAGTGACCTCGTTACCTTTTACAATTACGAGATTGAATAAATATACGACTAACCCAATAATAAGACATACATTTCGAATATGGCTTCAATTTCGAAAGTTTTTTGGACTGAATGAGTTTATCTTATCGAGTCCTATCTTATCTCATTTTCTCTTCCAACCTTCTAGTACTGATCAAGCCTTTCTGTTATGGAAGAGGAAGGGATTAGTAGCTTTTCGTGATTTGTTTTTGGAGGTTGTTTTATGTCTTTCGAACAACTCTCCAATAAATATAACTTACCTAATTCACACTTTTTTTGATATTTACAAATTATACATTTTTTTAAGGCTACTCTACCCTTTTTTCCGTTACCACATGAAACCGAAATCTTGGACCCTTTTCAGAAAGGATTAATAACGACTATTTATCATGATCACAGCCATGATCACAATGAATGGCGGTGCTGGCTCGAAGGGCCGAATGGCCTCTTCCTGCACCTATTTTCTATGTTTCTATGAGTTGATTTTGAAATTACAAATAGATATGAGGAAAGATTGAAAAGACTAGGCTTGTATTCACTGGAGTTTAGAAGGATGAGGTGGAATCAAACATATAAAATTATAAAAGGACTGGACAAGCTAGATGCAGGAAAAATGTTCCCAATGTTGGGCGAGTCCAGAACCAGGGGCCACAGTCTTAGAATAAAGAGGAGGTCATTTAAGACTGAGGTGAGAAAAACCGATTTCACCCAGTTGTGAATTTATGGAATTCCCTGCCACAGAGGGCAGTGGAGGCCAAATCACTGGATGGATTTAAGAGAGAGTTGAATAGAGCTCTAGGGGCTAGTGGAATCAAGGGATATGGGGGAGAAGGGGACGATCAGCCATGATTGCAATGAATGGCGGTGCTGGCTCGAAGGGCCGAATGGCCTCCTCCTGCACCTATTTGCTATGTTTCTATGTTTCTATGAGGATTTTGAAATTACACATAGATATATTTGATAAAATTAAGAATAAATTAAGACTGTAAAAGAGAACTCCAAACTTCTTTATCTATAGAGAAATGGGAGAGGATTCTTCAATTAATTAATACTTCCTCAATGTGTGCAAGGCTTGCTCTGATACAATTCAAGGTGGTTCACAGAGCTCATATGTCAAAAGATAAGTTGGCTTGTTTTTATGGTCATATAAATCCTACCTGTGACAGATGTAACTATGAAGTGGCCTCTCTGACCCATATGTTTTGGTCCTGCCCACTTTTGGCAAAATATTGGAAAGAAATCTTTGATACTATTTCTGTAGTTTTAGGTATTTATTTACAACCTCATCCTATTACTGCAACTTTTGGGCTACCAACGTTAGATTTTATTCATTTGTCCCGCTCCGCCCATCGGCTGATTGCTTTTACCACATTAATCGGCAGAAGATCTATTTTATTTAAATGGAAAGACTCCAACCCTCCGACCACACTCCAGTAGTATTCTGAAACAATATCATGTTTAAATTTAGAAAAAATCAGGAGTGACATTGTTGAACCCTTGGTTAAATTTGATAAGACTTGGGGAATATTTATTCAACACTTTCATACAACATAAATTGTTCCCTTTCCGACCGTTATAAAAATTATTATCTTTATATGGTGGAACGGACCTGACGCCAAACAGGGACTTAAATTGTTGAAATTCTCAGCTCAGTTTTGCTTTTGTTTTCTAGTTTAGGGGGGTTTGTTTCTTCCTTTTTTTCCTTTTTTTCCTTTTTTTCTTTTTTTTTCCCCACATATATAAGTTTTCTTTTAAACATTTAACTATATTTACATAGAGACTGGGAGGTCTATATTCAATGTGTAATTTGATACTGGACTCATATTTGGGTTTTACATGTTATTAATAATCCTGATCCCTATGTATAAGTATCATTGTTATCCTCAATGATGGATAAGGGTTTTTTACAATGGAAAAATCAAAGATGGGTCATCTCTATAGGAAAGGTACATTCCTCTCATTTCAGGAACTACAACAAATTTATGAGCTTCACTCAAATGACTGCTTTAGATACCTACAACTTAGAGACTACGCTAAATCAAATACACAGGACTATAGAAATAGAAAGACAGAAAATCTTGATGAATGTTTGAATAAACACCCTAACACAGAAAAATTGATATCTTATATCTAATAATATTCTATTAGATAATGATGCACCCATGATGGAAATATATAGGCAATCATGGGAAAATGAACTAGGCCAAACAATAAGGCCAGAAATATGGGACGAAAGCTTACAACATACACATCACTGTTCGTTAAATGCTAGACACTCTTTAATACAATTTAAAGTATTACATAGATTGTACTATTCAAAAACAAAATTAAATAGAATTTTCCCAAGCATATCTCCTATTTGTGAAAAATGTCAGCACTCAGAGGTTAACTTAACGTGCACATTTGTAAGTTGTATAAAAATTAATAATTTTAGGACGGAAATTTTAAAGATAATTTTGAAAGTTGTTAATATCCAATTGGACCCTGATTCAAAATTAATAATATTAGGAATACTAGAACAAAATCAATTATTTACAACAAACCAAAGAAACTTTATTGATTATAGTTTAATAACTGGGAAACAATTAATATTAAAATTTTGGAAAGGCCCTATAACCCCCACAATTAAAATGTGGACTATGGAAATGTCGGAGACCCTACATTTGGAAAGATTAAGATTTGTCTTAATGGACAAACAAGAACTATTTACTAGAATATGGTCTCCATTCGTGGAATATTTGAAGGGGCAAACCGGTTGGGCACGAGAACCTGACTGAAACCCGAATCAAGGATTAGATGAAGAATTACATTTTATAATCCACGGACGTATCTCCATGATGTATAATTAGCTGATTGTTCCATTCTCTTTTAATTTTTTGGTATCTTTTCTCTCCCTCTCTATTCTTTTCTATCTATATAAAAATAAAAAAAACATAGTACAATTATTATACAATTGATAATACAAACAATATTAATAATGTATGACTACAACAAATAAAATGTTTTTTATTATGTATTTACTTCTAATTTAAAAAAAATAATAAATTAATAATAATAAATAAAATTTTAAAAATATATCATTGTTATGTTTATCGTTATTCTTTTTGGTTTGTTTTTTGTTTTGTTTTTGTTTTTGGAAAAAAAGGCAATAAAAAGATTTTAAAAGAAAGAAACTTTATTCAACGAACAAACTTTATTTAACGATCAAACAAAATTTGAACTGTTCAGTCTGAAGAAGGGTCTCGATCCATAACATCACCCATGTTTTCTCTCCAGAGATGCTGCCTGTCCCGCTGAGTTACTCCAGCTTTTGTGACTAAGTCCGATCAAAGATAGTACAAGGGTTATCAATGAGGTGGATAGTGGTTCAGGACTGCTCCCTAGTTATTAGGCAACTGTATCACCATATACCAACTTGGTCGACATGGACAATCGGTCTCTCTGGACAATCATCAACGACATCCCCTTTTGCAGGTTGGTGTAGGTTGGTGCAGGTCTGTGCAGGTCTGTGCAGGTTGGTGCAGGTTGGTGTAGGTTGGTGTAGGTTGGTGTAGGTCGGTGTAGGTCAGTGCAGGTCGGTGCAGGTCGGTGTAGGTGGGTGCAGGTTGGTGTAGGTTGGTGCAGGTCGGTGCAGGTTGGTGTAGGTTGGTGCAGGTTGGTGCAGGTTGGTGTAGGTTGGTGTAGATTGGTGCCGGTTGGTGCAGGTTGGTGCAGGTTGGTGCAGGTTGGTGCAGGTTGGTGTAGGTTGGTGTAGGTTGGTGCAGGTTGGTGTAGGTTGGTGTAGGTTGGTGTAGGTTGGTGCAGGTTGGTGTAGGTTGGTGTAGGTTGGTGCGGGTCGGTGCGGGTCGGTGCGGGTCGGTGCGGGTCGGTGCGGGTCGGTGCAGGTCGGTGCAGGTACTTCATCCCCCTTGGGGTTAACCTTCAGCAGGTGTGTAGGTTGCATCCTCAAATCTTTAGTTGAGCTGTGGCCTAAATATGTCAACATAGGAAGTGGTTAGCATCACCTGCATTTACCTGAGCTGCAAGAGTATACAGCCAGCCATACAGCTTCATTGGAACTTGCCCTCCACCACATCCTGTGACAATGAAGTGCGGAGGAGCACTGTGAATATAACTAGACACATGGTGCCCTCTCTCTGAACAACACCCGGTCCATGCGTTACGACTGTAGAAACTGATGGACAGCAAACAGCCCGGACACTGGACAGTGCAGTAAACCAACAGAGGATTGAGTTAAAGGAGGAAGACGTAAGAGTATGTGTAGACGCTGGTTTAAACTGAAAATAGACACAAAATGCTGGAGTAACTCAGCGGGACAGGCAGCATCTCTAGAGAGAAGGAATGGGTGACATTTAGGGTTGAGACCCTTCTTCACGAATGGTATGTTGGCATTCATAGCAAAAGGATTTGAGTACAAGAGCAGGGAGGTTCTACTGCAGTTGTACAGGGTCTTGGTGAGGCCACACCTGGAGTATTGCGTACAGTTTTGGTCTCCTAATCTGAGGAAAGACATTCTTGCCATAGAGGGAGTACAGAGAAGGTTCACCAGACTAATTCCTGGGATGGCAGGACTTCCATATGAAGAAAGACTGGATAGACTCAGCTTGTACTCGCTGGAATTTAGAAGATTGAGGGGAGATCTTATAGAGACTTACAAAATTCTTAAGGGGTTGGACAGGCTGGATGCAGGAAGATTGTTCCCGATGTTGGGGAAGTCCAGAACAAGGGGTCATAGTTTAAGGATAAGGGGGAAGTCTTTTAGGACCGAGATGAGAAAATCATTTTTCACATAGAGAGTGGTGAATCTGTGGAATTCTCTGCCACAGAAGGTAGTTGAGGCCAGTTCATTGGCTATATTTAAGAGGGAGTTAGATGTGGCCCTTGTGGCTAAAGGGATCAGGGGGTATGGAGAGAAGGCAGGTACAGGATACTGAGTTGGATGATCAGCCGTGATCATATTGAATGGCGATGCAGGCTCGAAGGGCCGAATGGCCTACTCCTGCACCTATTTTCTATGTTTCTATGTTTCAGGGCCTCTGAAAAACCTAGCGAGAAATGAGAAGAGTTACAACAGAAGGTCCATTATGAGCTAACAAACTGACTGTGGGCCCATTGTTTAGTTTAGTATAGAGATACAGTGGGGAAACAGGCCCTTCAGCCCACCGAGTCTGCGTGGACCAGTGATCACCTCGTACACTAACACTATCCTACACACACTTGGGACAATTTACCTAGGGACAAGCCTATTAACCTACAAACCTGTACGTCTTTGGAACGTTAAGGAACCCGGAGCTCCACGAGAAAACCCACGCGGTCACAGGAAGAACGTACAAACTCCGTACAGACAGCACCTGTGACGGACAGATTCTTGATTAGTATCGATGTCAGGGGTTATGTGGAGAAGGCAGGAGAATGGAGTTGAGAAGGAGAGATAGATCAGTCATGATTGAATGGCAGAGTGGACTTGATGGGCTGAATGGCCTAATTCTGTTCCTAGAATTTATGAACAAACAAACCTGGGTCAGACAATCTAAAATTTAGAAGTTTATAATATATTCAAAGCTGATAACTGTGGAGATGGAATGGGAGACAGGGACACAAACAGTATGAGTTCAGATGAATGCAGTTTGAATACGTACATTTCACGATACAGCAAATATTTCCCCAGCAGGAAGCTGTTTCTTGCATCTGCACCAACGAGACTCTGGAGGCAGGGGGCTGAAGCTAAAGCTTAATCATGGCATTACAGCAACTTTCATGCCACAGTACAGTGTTTCAGAAAAAATCACCAGTTCTTATCAGTGAACGGAAAACGGTGACATTTCACTAAACAAATGAGAGAATGATTTGGTTTTGGTGTGGGTTGTTGCAACTGATGAAACAAGCTTGGGTCCTGTCCATGCTTTGTCACTGCCCCGCTGCTCACTGTGTTAAAGGTAGTGCCTCGGAACACGTGACAATAAACAAAACTCAACTCTTGCTCCTGACTCTGTGGTCTCACAATCTTTGCGTTGAAAATCTGAAATAATAACAGAAAATGCTGGAAACACTCGGCAGGTTCGGCAGCATCTGTGGAGAGAGAGAGAGAGAGGGGGGGAACGAGGGATGGAGGGAGAGAGAGATAAACAGAGAGAGAGAGAGATAGATAGAGAGAGATAGATAGAGAGAGAGAGAGAGAGAGAGACAAAGAGAGAGACAGAGAGAGACAGAGAGAGAGAGCGAGAGAGAAACATAGAAAATAGGTGCAGGAGTAGGCCATTTGGCCCTTCGAGCCTGCACCACCATTCAATATGCTCATGGCTGATCATCCAACTCAGTATCCTGTACCTGCCTTCTCTCCATACCCCCTGATCCCTTTAGCCACAAGGGCCACATCTAACTCCTCTTTAATAAAGCCAATGAACTGGCCTCAACTACCTTCTGTGGCAGAGAATTCCACAGATTCACCACTCTGTGTGAAAAATGATTTTCTCATCTTGGTCCTAAAAGACTTCCCCCTTATCCTTAAACTGTGACCCCTGGTTCTGGACTTCCCCAACATCGGGAACAATCTTCCTGCATCTAGCCTGTCCAACCCCTTAAGAATCCCCTTAAGAGGAACAGAGAGACAGAGAGGGAGAGAAACAGGGAGAGAGACAGAGGGAGAGAGACAGACAAAAGGAGACAGAGGGAGGCAGAGAGAGAGACAGAGAGAGAGACAGAGAGAGACAGAGAGAGACAGAGAGAGAGACAGAGAGAGAGACTGAGAGAGACAGAGAGAAAGATACATTTCAGATTGCAGAACCCGTTCGAAACCCATGTTGATGAAGGATGACACAAGGAACTGCAGATGCTGCAATCTTGAGCAAAGCACAAAGTGCTGGAGGAACTCAACAGGCCAGGCAGCATCTTAAAGAAGGGCCCTGACCCAAACCGTGATCTGTCGGTTCCGTCCACAGCTGCCGCCTGACTCGCTGAGATCCTTCAATAGATATAAAGGTAATAGATAGTTTTCAACATGTTGAAGGTGACACAGCCTACGATGTTGGCAAGCTCTCGGCCATCAACACGTCTCAGGTGTGGCGTGCCGAGCCAGGTGAGAGGCGGCTAGGTAAATGGGACGGAACTGCAGATGCTGGTTTAAACCGAAGAGAGACACAAAAAGCTGGAGTAACTCAGTGGGTCAGACAGCATCTCTGGCCAATAGAGACCTTTTTTCAGACTGGTCTCAACCCAAAAGGTCACCTATTCCTTTTGTCCAGTGATGCTGTCTGACCCGCTGAGTTACTCCAGCTTCTCGTGTGTGTCTTTGGCATGAAGAGTATTTGCCAGCGACACTTCTCTCCAGCAGAGGGCAAAACTACCTGAATGAATGGAAGAAAACTTTTGACTTTCCATTTCCAGATCTCCTTTCACTACTTTAGGCCAATCCAATGTTTCCCTGCAGCTACGAGGCACAGGACCCTGGGGCGCAGGACCCTGGGGCGCAGGACCCTGGGGCGCAGGACCCTCGGATCCCTGTGAGCCTCACATACCTGAGGGGAGTGGACCGGGTGAATTCACAGATTCCCTTCCCCAGGTTACGGGGACCAAGACCCAGAGGACTTGGGTTTAAGGTGAGAGTCTTTAGTTCAGTTTAGTTTAGAGATACAGCACGAAAACTGGCCCTTCGGCCCACCGAGTCCATGCTGACCAGCTATCCACACACATTAACGCTATCCCACAGACACTAGGGACAATTTATATTCATCAAAAGCCAATTGACCTACCAACACCTCTGACTTTGGAGTGTGGGAGGAAACTGGAGCACCCAAAGAAAACTCACACAGGTCACAGGGAGAATGTACAAACTCTGTACAGACGGCACACGTAGTCAGGATCGAACCCAGGTCTCTGGCGCTGTGAGCCAGCGACTCTACATTTAATAGGAATCTGAGGGGCATCTTTTTTTACAGAGGGTGGTGGATATATGTTACTAGCTGCCAAAGGAGGTAGTTGAGGCAGGTACAATAACAACATTTAAAAGACACCTGGACAGGTACATGGATAGGAAATGTTTCAAGGGGTTTAGGTTTATTATTGTCATGTGTACTGAGGTACAGCGAAAAGCTTTGTTTAGCATATTATCCAATGTTCAGATATTACTGTAGCAAAATACAATCGCGTTAAACTCAAGTACAACAGGTAGAGCAAAGGAGAAGTTCAAGTGTAGAATATAGAATATAGTTCTCTGCATCGTAGCGCATCAGTTCCTCTAAATGCGGACAAATGAGACCAGCTGAGATGGGGCATCCTGGTGGGATGGGCAAGTGGGCTGAAGGGCCTGTCTGCGGGCTGTATGACTCCATGGGTCTCTCTACCAAGGGATTCCTGTGATTGTTTACTGTGGCTCTGAAGGCCAGTGAGTCACGGGCAGTAAATATTGGCCATGGCAATGCACAAATGCTCCCACAAAACAAAACAAAATATAACAGGGGTCATGGGGAGATGGTTGAATGACAGAGTAGAGTTGATCGGCCGAATTGCCTAATTCTGCTCCTATCAATTATGAACTGGCAGCAATTTGTAAATGCTCCACCTTGCACCTGCTGAGGTGTTTCAGACTTGTCACTCCATTACCTGAAGGCAGGTGGTAGTCTTGCTCCATATTTGGACTTTGGTGGAACAGACATGTCCATGATCAGTCGAGGGAGGTCTCCAGTCAAGCACTGTGGCTATGCACCTTAAACTTGGCAATGTGTGGTCAACAGAGGTAGTTGAATGTCATCTCCCCGGTGCCCCCCTCAACTACCTCACTGCGCCCTGGGTTGCACACCATACATTGACCCAGTGAGGTTCCATGGCAGCACTGTGGGAAGGTGGCCTTCTGCTGGACATGGTCTTGCAATCCATTCTGATTCAGGTCAGTGGGGGGAGAGGCGACTGACATGCAGTTGGTGGAGGGCTGCCTTGACACAGTTCATAAGGTAATGGGAAAGGAGCAGAATTAGGCCACTCGGCCCATCAAGTCTACTCCGCTATTCAATCATGGCTGATCTATCTCTCCCTCCTAACCCCATTCTCCTGCCTTCTCCCCATAACCCCTGACACCCGTACTGATCAAGAATCTACTTATCATCACCCTTAAAATATCCATTGATTTGGCCTCCACAGCCGTCTGTGGCAATGAATTCCACAGATTCACCACCCTCTCACTAAAGAAATTCCTCCTCATCTCCTTTCTAAAGGTACATCCTTTTATTCTGAGGCTGTGGCCTCTGGTCCTAGACTCTCCCATCTGTGGAAACATCCTCTCCACATCCACTCTACCCAGGCCTTTCACTATTTCAGGCTGGGCATGTTAGCATTGACATGGCCTGGACTCTAAGGTGGTGAATCTGTGGAATTCTTTGCCACAGAAGGCTGTGGAGGCCGTCAGTTAATATTTCTAAGGCAGAGATAGATAATTCTTCATTACTACAGGTGTCAGAGGTTATGGGGAGAAGGCAGGAGAATGAGGGAGCGGGGCAGAGTGAGGGGACGTGTGTGCGGTTGGAGAGGGGCTGTGGTGAGGGCCTGAAGGAGATGGCGAATGCAGTTTCTTCCCTCTCTTTCCCTCATCAGGAATTACCCTGGGAGATTCCCAGGAATATCAGACTGTGATTGGGGGGAGTTACAAGGAAATGCAGAGGCTGGAAACTTGAACAAAACTGAAAGTCCTTGGGCAACTCAATGGGTCAGGCAGCATCTGTAGAGGGAAATGTTAGATGACATTCAGTTCTTCACACTGATGCTGTCCCTAAGCATCATCTGTCCATTCCCTCATCAAATGCTGCCTGACCTGTTGAGTTGTTCCAGCAATGTGTGTTTTGCTCCTGATGTGTTTTTTCAGCGAGTCGCCTTTGGCAGGACTGGGCTTTAATATAACGCAACTGTAGAAGGGTCTCGACCCGAAACATCACCCATTCATTTTCTCCAGAGATGGTGCCTGACCCGTTGAGTTACTTCAGCATTTTGTGTCTATCTTCGGTGTAAACCAGCATCTGCAGTTCCTTCTGCACACACGTGCAAAATATAGACAGGAAACGGTGCATGGGGGAGAGCAGGATGCCATTTTAATTGTCCCTTCTCCACCCCCTCCCTGCACCCCACAGCCCCACCTCCACACTTCACCACATCCTCCAACACAGTACATGTTGATGCAGGCTCCCAGCCACAATACATTCCATGACTTGCTCGCACTCCAGAACTATGCTCATAATTTACTTCTCAATTTGTAATCCCTGCTACCTGATTAATGACATGGATTATTTGCCTTGTTAGATTTTTCAAATCCACTCAGACTTTAAACCTACTTTGCATTGGAAAAATTAAATAAAATTTACCCGGCTATGTTGGAATTTTTGTCCAGTACAACTGTCAGGCAACTGGGCAGCACGGTGGCGCAGCGGCAGAGTTGCTACCTAACAGCGCCAGAGACCCGGGTTCAATCCCGACTAAGGGTGCTGTTTGTACGGAGTTTCTGCTCTCCCCGTGAACTGCGTGGGTTTTCTCCGGGTGCTCCATTTCCTCCCACAGATGTACAGGTTTGTAGGTTAATTGGCTTAGTATAAATGTAAAATTCAAGAGATTCAAGATTCAAGAGAGTTTAGTGTCATGTGTCCCAGATAGAACAATTAAATTCTTGCTTTGCTTCAGCACAACAGAATATTGTAGGCTAAATAAATAGTGTGTCCATATACCATTGAATATATATATATATACACACATAAATAAGCATATAAAGTGCAATAGTCTATTAAAGTTCAGATTTTTGTTTGAGTTGAGTTTAGTAGTCTGATGGCTGAGGGGAAGTAGCTGTTCCTGAACCTGGATGTTGCAGATTTCAGGCTCCTGTACCTTCCACCTGAAGGCAGTGGAGAGATGAGTGTGTGGCCAGGATGGTGTGGGCCCTTGATGATACTGCCAGCCTTTTTTGAGGCAGCGACTGCGATAGATCCCCTCGATGTTGGGGAGGTCAGAGCCGATGATGGACTGGGCAGTGTTTACAACTTTTGCAGTCTTTTCCGCTCCTGGGCGCACAAGTTGCCGAACCAAACCACGATGCAACCGGTCAACATGCTCTCTACTGTGCACCTGTAGAAGTTCGAGAGAGTCCTCCTCGACATACCGACTCTCCGTAATCTTCCCGAGTGTGTGTAGGATAGTGTTAAGGAGTGTCCCACTCCGATTTTTTCGGCGACTGCCAGCATCATTGACTGACGTATCAGGTCACCGAAACATTCGTGGCATGAGGCGGCGTGATGACGTATCGACGCGCGGTGTTTTTTCACGTTTTGCAACATTTTTTTGTCGCCGCTGGATTATGAAATGTTCACAATCTTTTGGCGACACTGATATGACGCCAGCGGTCGCCGAAAACATCGGCAAGTGGGACAGGCCCTTTAGTGTGCGGGGATCGCTGGTCGGCGTGGACTCAGTGCGCTGAAGGACCTGTTTCTGCGCTGTATGTCTAAACTAAACTAAACTGAACTTCTGGCTGAAGAAGGGTTTCGATCCCGAAACGTTGCCTATTTCCTTCGCTACATAGATGCTGCCTCACCCGCTGAGTTTCTCCAGCATTTTTGTCTACCTTTGATTTTCCAGCACCTGCAGTTCCCTCTTTAATAATTAAACTGAACATCCTATCATCAACTAGACAGCGGTCCTGACCTACCATCTACCTCATTGGAGATCCTCAGACTATCTCTTATCGGACTTTATCTTGCAATGAATGTCATTCCCTTTATCCTGTATCTGTACACTGCGGACGGCTTGATTGTAATCATGTATAGTCTTTCTAGTGACTGGTTAGCACTCACCACTGTACATTGGTACACCTGACAATAAACTAAATTTCTCCTGCTTCTAATTGCAGAAATTAGCCTGTGAACCTCGTCACGTATAATCCCCCATTGTACAGCTCCATTAGGTTAAAGGGCCACACTGCCGGTATAACTGGAACTTAAGGTTTCCAGTACAGAGTCTCCAGTGGTGTCCACACTCCCTCTGGAGTTTTAGGGAGTTGTGAGTCAGTGCTGGGCATCTGAAGGTAGGTGGGCAGGCAGCCCCGTGCAGCAATGTTCAGGGGATGAAATGTGTCACGGTTCACCACATAGCATTTTCACAGTGCCTTTCCCCACCCCAATGTGTGCAAGATTTAACAACAATCTACATGAAGATGTTAGAAACTGTGACGTGACTTTCCAATATCATAAAAGAGGAGGCAGAAGCGGGGGGGGACTGGGAGGTAATTGCTGAGGTTGGCAGCTGAAGTGAAGGCTGTCAGTGTTGTTGGTTGTTGGTTCTTGGTTACTTGGTCCTCCAAAATATTCCAACTGAAATTTAAACTGGAGGTGGTGAGGGGAGGGGTTTAGCCAGAGAGGGTTATTGGGAAGAAAGTGCCACTTTAAATGTAGTTGCATCTGGCTGGGCAACCGTGGCTTGGTGGAGATTATTCCATGCTTTAATAGTGCGTGGCAAGACCTCTGTCTTTGTGGCTGGGACCACAAATTGGATCGAATGCCCTCGTCTGCTCCTAATTGGTTTGGGGTTGGTGTAGGTCTTGTGATCTATGTCTAGCTGACCATTTAACATTTTGTAAAAACAGGTCAAACGGTGAGCTTCACGTCTGTCTTGGAGAGGGTTCCACCCCGCCCAGAGAATTCAGAAGTTTGGTGACACTCGCTTCTCTCTCGTAGGTGTTAGTAACAAATCGAGCGGCCTGTCTTTGGACAGGTTCGATGGATGAAATGTTTTTATCTGTGTATGGGTCCCAAGCTGCAACTGCGTGGTCCAGATGAGGTCTAACGAGGGTGAAATACAGCTTTTCCTTGACAGAAGCTGAACAATGATGGAAGTTGCGCCTCAGGAAGTTTAGGACACCTGTTACTTTCACAGTTACATGATGAGTCTGACCATTCCAACATAGATCATTCTGCAATTTGATGCCAAGATACTTGGTTTGTTTGGATTCTTCAAGGGTGACACCAAGTATGTTGTAAGATGTGACGCCTGGATTCCTCGTTCTGGTGACACGCATGGTTTCACATTTGGAAGGGTTGAACTGCAGGTCCCATTGTTGTGACCACTCGACCATCGTATCGAGATCCTTTTGGAGAGCATCTTCATCATCAGCTGACTTAATTGGACGGTACAGCAAACAATCATCAGCCAATAGTCTGGTCGTACTTGCGACTTTTTCATGGATGTCATTGATGTAAAGCAAAAATAGGTGTGGGCCAAGTACTGTGCCCTGGGGTGTACCACACAACACTGGGTGCCAATTGGAGCTCTTTCCGTTCACACACACGCGCTGAAGACGTTTTGTCAGGAAACTGAAAATCCATCGTTTCGTGTTGGAATGAATACCGTAGAAGTCAAGCTTCCGAAGCAGTCTCTGGTGTGGGGTGACATCAAATGCTTTAGAAAAGTCCAGTACAACTAAATCCATGATGACGTTACTGTCAAGGTGCTTGGCCAGGTCATTTGTTGTCAGGATAAGCTGAGACTCGCATGATCTATGCCTCCTAAATGCATGTTCGTTGTCGGCAAGAATATTATGTTTGCTCACGTGACGCATCAGATTACTATCAATGATATGCTCCAGCAATTTACAGCAAGTACTTGTTAGTGAAACAGGACGATAATTCGCTGGGTTGGTGGTTGAACCCTTCTTAAAGTGATGTTGGCCTTCCTCCAATCCAGTGGTACATCGCCCGAGTCAAGCGATTGTTGAAAAATGAACTGTAAAACTGGAGCCAGTTCTTCGGCTGCGATCTTGAGGGCTTGATTTTGTATCTGATCTGGTCCAATTGCTTTTGTGGTATTAATGTTGAGCAATAACTTCTTGACATCTTCAACCTCAATTTTAAAAGCAGGCATATCAGCATATGGGCTGGGCGGAAGGACTGGAAATGATGAGGGCTCCACATCTTCCCGGGTGAAAACGTGTTGGAATTGGTTCGCAAGAGCTTCTGCTTTCGCCTGGTCCTCAGTGATCAGGCAGTTGTTCACTTTTAGCATCTGGACACCAGTGTTAGGGTGATAATAATTAGACAGGAATGATGAGAGGCAAGAGTGGAGGAGATCCCAGTGGCTGGAGGTTGTAGAGCTGGAGGAGTATAGATATTGCACAGCTGCAGGTCCAGAGCATGCAGGTGACATAGATAACTGGACCCCTTGATCCTGGTCATCGTTCAATGGGATTATGGCTGGTCTTATCTTCTCCCCATTTACCCATATCTCCACACTTCAGTTTAGTTTATTGCCACATGTACCGAGGTACAGTGGAAAGCTTTTCTTGGGTGCTGAACCAGTCAGCAGAAAGACAACACATGATTATAATCGAGCCTTTCACTGAGAACAGAATAACGTATAGTGCAAGATAAAGCCCGATCAAAGATAGTCGGAAGATCACCAATGAGGTAGATAGTAGTTCAGGACTGCTCTCTAGTTGTTGGTAGAATGGTTCAGTTGTGGTACTTGGATGGGAATCTGGAGGTGGTCTAATCTCTGCATGGGTCATTCTTGGTGATAGGAGAAGGGGCTGTAGGAGTAGCTAGGTTATGTAACTGCTGTGTATTTGTAGATGGTGCAGACTGCAGCCACTGAGCACCGTTCCTCCTTATCTCACCACCCAACCCCTGGTGAGTTACAGGGAAAAGTTCTTGATGCGTGCTAACCAGTCAGCGGAAAGAAAATACATGATTACAATCGAGCCGTTTACAGTGTATATAAGGGAATAATGCGTATGTGAGAGTCAGTGAGTGAGAGCGGGGAACATTTGTGGGTGTCTGGGAATGCGTGCAAGAATGTGTATATCAGCACACCTACATGACAGTGTATGTATGCATTTGCTCAAGTGTGCGAGGAATGAGAGAATGCTGTCTGCGAGTGTGAACAAGTTTACATAAAACTGAGCGTAGCAATGGAGGAATGAGCAGCAGTGAGCAGTTGCTAGCGGTAGACTGAGTAAGGGATGAGCTTTTCTTCAATCACTTTGCTGAAGATGTATAATATATCCATCAAATTACAGAAAGTTATTAGGATGTTGATTTATGTTCATGTTACAATGTTTGAAAATAGTAAGATTAAACGAGAACTTACCAGTTCGAAGTTTGATCGGTATTTTATGAGGAGTTACGATGAGGGATTACGTGAAGAAGGCCGTACCCACGCATGCGCGACAATCTTCAAAGCAACGGTGTGAAATCACAGATAACAGTTGTTGAACTAACATAGTAAGATTATAGATGACTAGAACTACCGGATGATCGTTAAGTTACGAGGGTTGGGAACGGAGGGCACGTAATCCCTCATCATAACTCCTCATAAAATAATGATCAAACTTTGAACTGGTAAGTTCTCGTTTAATCTTACTATTATACTTCGGAGTCACGTGAGTGACTACGTGAAGACTTTGAAGCTCTGTGATTTCATGCCGAGGAGCGAGTCCACGTGTCACAGCTGCATCAATTGACCAGGACGAGTGAGAAAATTAATGCATTCACACAGGACATGTTTTAACAATACCAATGCTTTAATAACAGAAAAGAAAAAACAAAGAGTGACCCCTCTCTCCCAGGGGGAAACTGTGAAACAGAACTTTAAAAAGAGTCAGCAAAACCACCGGATCTGGCGACAGGCTTATTATAAAACCTCTGGTTCGTCCTCTCATTCGACCATCCCGCAGCCGCCAGAATTTGGTCAAGAGGAACGTCCATGTCCCTTGCTGCTGACGTCGATGCAGCCCTGGTGGAATGAGGTTTAGAAATGTCAGTGTCCACTCGTGCACACGCCAAAACCTGTTTGATCCATCTAGAGATGGTCTGCACCGTAACCTGTTTGTGAGGTTTGGTGTAGCTGACAAAAAAGGAGAGTTCCAAGCCTCTCAGGCTCCAGGTGACGTTAATGTAATGGGTTATGGATGATACGACACACACTCGTGGATTTGAGGGATATGCCATGAAACTCAACTTGAGCCCTAGTACCCCTGGCCTGCTCTGTTTGATGAGGTCCCTGATGAAAAAGGTAACATTATTGCCGGACGAGCTCATACTGTCCAGTCTGAGTTTATGTAGCGTTTGGACCCTTTGTGCCGAGGCCAGGGCCATGAACATAACTACTTTTAATGTCAGATGGTGTAGGGACAGAGATGAAACTGGCGCCCACTGACGGAGCAGCGTGAGGACCACGCTGACGTCCCATATATGAGTGTACCTGGGTCTAGGTGGAGTGGAGTTAAAGACGCCCTTCATAAATTTAGTTATTAACGGGTGGGACCCTACCGTGTGATGTGCTGACCCCAGCTGTAAATAATTGGACAAAGCACTGTGGGCACTGTTAATGGCACTATAACTCAGTTTGCTATCATGATAGAGTGATGATAGAAATTCCAAAACATCAGTGATTGAAGCTGTGTGGTATGAAATGTGAGAGCGGGAACAGTACATCTCCCATTTTCTTATGTGAGAGATGTACTGTTTCTGAGTGCTCTTCCTCCAGGCCACAGTGATGACATCAACGGTACGCTCTGAAAGCCCAAGCCCCAGGAATGGTCTCCTCAGAATCGGCAAACCAACAAATTTATACGGTCATGAAGAGGGTGGCTTTCCCTGTCACTGGGTGTACCAGCAGATTTCTGCTCTTGGGCACTACCATAAAGGGCTGTGTGATTAAGGCTAGCACCAGAGGGAACCAATGCTGAGTAGGCCAGTCTGGCACTACCAGAATACCAGTGGTGAAATCTTGCTGGATTTTTGCCACACATCGGGTAATGAGGCAGAATGGGGGAAATACATACACAAATTTTCCACCCCAATGTAGCGAGAATGCATCCACTGCTACTGCCCCTGGGTCTGACTCCCATGACACATAAATTGGTAACTGATGATTAAGCCGGGAAGCAAACAGATCAATATCCAGCACACCATAACGAAGGACAATATCATTGAACACTTCGTGTCATTGAACATCCATTCTTTGTTATCATTGAACTCTCGTGACCTGGTGTCCGCCACTGTGTTATACCTTCCTGGTAAATAGATAGCTGAAACCCAGATGTTTCTTGCAATACACTAGTGCCAGAGGAGATTAGACAACCTATCACAGGATGCAGACTTACTGCCACCCATGTGATTAATGTACGCTACCGCAGCAGTATTGTCAATCTGAAGTTGGACATGCACATGATGCCTGGTGGTACAAAAAGCCTTTAACCCATAGAGTGCACCCAACAACTCTAAATAGTTAATGCCGTGTGATTGCAGCATGGATGCTTCCTGCAGGTCCCATCTGCCACCGCAGCTTGAGACGGTATCAGTAGCACCCCAACCTAGTGCACTGGCATCAGTCTGCAGGATAATTGATGGTGTATTGACTAGAATAGTACCAGAGCAGCACTGAATATTGGCTATCCACCATTGTAACTCAGTTAAAGCGTCAGCTGATAGCTGCATGGGTCTATCGAAATGACCTCTCTGAAGATTAAGTGCCTGTTCCTTTGCACGCTGTAAATTTTAGTAGTGCAAAGACCCGAATTGAGCAGCTGGGAATGCTGCCACTAATTTTCCAATTACCCGAGCCACATGTCTAATAGACGGGTGATACCAACAATGAGTTTCCTGCAGGCTTCAATGAAGTCTAATTCCTTGCCCTAAGGCAGAGTCACTGACATGTGTACTGAGTTAATGGTGAACCCCAAATAGTCAATTATCTTAGATGGAACCAATTTAGACTTAACTGGATGAATAATGAATCCAATCTTTTCGAAAACAAGTTTTGTGGCTGACACAGATGATTCAGCTAATTCAAAAGTCCTCCCAATGACTAAAATGTCGTCCAAATATGACATGACAATATGATTTTGTGCTCTGAGTAACCCCAGGAATGTTTGAGCAATTTAGTGAATAGTCTGGGAGCCGAAGTTAATCCGTTAGGCAAAGCTTTAAACTGCCAGAACTGACCCATCCAGTTAAACTTCAAAACATTTCTGTGCTGCTCATGAATGGCCACTGAATAGTAAGCATCTTTGAGGTCAATGCTTGCCATATAATATCCCCTGGAAAGCTGTTGTTTGGCTGCAACAAACGTTTCCATTTTGAAATGTTTATACTGCACAAAAGTGTTAAGCTCTGTCAAATCTAAAATAATTTTACATCCTGCATCCTTTTTTGGCCTCATAAAGATGTTGGACACAAATTGATAAGACTCACACCTTGCCCTTTCAATTACACCTTTTTTTAAACAAAGACTCTAGCTCTTTTTGTGCACTAACACACTCCTGTTGTGAGATTACAAACTTACGGCCAGGTGTGTGCTGAGTGGGTGGAGGCAAGTCAGAAATGAACTCAATTTGAAAACCTTGAATACTATGCAGTATAAACGGGTTAGATGTTATCCACTGCCATTCATGTAAGAAAAATTGCAATCTCCCCCCAACTTGTAATGCATCCATCGCAGTCGCACCTGCCTTAGGATTTCCCGGCAGTAACGTCGCTGCTTCTGCCCCCGAGGTCTGGGGGGTAGGACTGCTAGAGGGCACCGCATCTTGAACATGGCCCGACTCGGGCCCTGCCCTAAAAAAGGCCTCTGTGTAGCTTGCTCCACACAACGTCCACCATACCCAGCGAACCGTTTTGCAGGCCCCTGAGTGTAGGGGTACAGTCTGCGAAAAGACGACCTCTTCAGAGGCACCTTGATGACCCCAACAGTCTTAGACTCTTCGTCCAAATCTTTCACCTATTTACTCAGGTTTTCTCCAAATAGGAGGTCTGGGGGTTGAACTGTCCCCGATTTACAAAGTCCAGCAAATTTATGGTTAATGGTAGGACGGATGGCATTTTTCCTGATACAATTAATTTCAAAATGTGCATTGCACATTAATGCCAACGCGTCCTCCTGAGTCTCTGAGAGAGGCGCCCCCTCCACTGACCTTGCAAAGGCCGTAATGCCCGAGGCGAGTAGCCGGAGTACCTTCTGCAATTTTACCTCCTGGGCTCTGACGCCCCCTCCAATGTGCCCCCATATAGATTGGTTTACAATGGGGACACTCAGTGAGGCACAGTTCTGTGGAGTAGTGTACCTGACAGTGGTCTCCTCCATCGTCTGTTCTTGCAGAGGATGGGAAGCCATATAATTGATATTCTCGGTGAGCTCTGTGTCCAATGGCTCGCCGGTGAGGGCTGGGACCGCAAATCTGGATGCTCTGGCCAATACACCCACTGGTCCCTCTAGCCCAACTGTGCCTCCGTACTCTGGGTCAGCATAGCTCTGACCTCGTACGCTCCTGTCACATGACAGGGAGATATCACGCAGCCCTGACACAGGCGCTGCTGCCTCGGGTTCTATAAACTCCCCCGGCTCCGATAGCTCATTCCTCTGGAGCCTGTCGTGCTGGAGTAACAAGGCTCTCCAGCTGGGCCAGCCTGCCAGTAACACTGCCCTGAGGAGTGAACTCATTCACCTGCTCCTGGCCTGACTCCTCAGAGTCCAGGGCCCTTACAGACTTCCTAGTGGCTTTCCTCCCTCGTGGAGTAGCCAAGGTCGCACTAAGTCTGGCCGCACCAAGTCTGTGGCTGCTGGCTGCTCTGCCAGCGGCTCTCTAGGTGAATTCGGCGGACGCACGCTGCCTGCAGGCCCGTGGTCTTCCACAGCCGTTTTGGTCGCGGCTCGCCTCTTCACCTTAAACATGTTTGCACAAAACACAATACAAGAATTTCTCAGTAAACGCACTCCGCACCGGGAGCTACGATTCCAGCAAAAGCTTTTTGAAAAAACACTTACCTGGATCTTTTAAACTTACCCGCTGGAAGGAGCGACGCGCCTGCCAGTCGTCGTTGCGCGATGCGTCAGACGTAATGGCGCGCATGCGTGGGGACGGCCTTCTTCACGTAGTCGCTCACGTGACTCTGAAGTAAAATAACAGAGTGCCAGCAGTGTTTTATTGCCATGTGTTCCAGATAGAACAATGAAATTCTTACTTGCAGCGGCTCAACAGAATATGGAAACACAGTACACTGTGAACAATATACTGTGTGTGATACTCACAAATACACACATGGATCATATCAGATATATACTGTATATATATGCACACACACACACACACACACACACACACGCACACAATAATAGAGCAATAATAATACTAATAGTCTATGTAGTTCAGAGCTTATTTGGAGGTTATAGTGATTAATTGTCTAGTGGCTGTAGGGTAGAAGCTGCTCCTGAACCTGGAGGTTACAATTTTCAGGCTCCTGTATCTTCTTGCCGATGGCAGGGGTGAAATTAGTGTGTGACCAGGGTGGTGTGGGTCTCCGATGATGCTGGCTGCCTTTTTGAGGCAACGACTGCGGTAAATCCCTTCAACAGTGGGGAGGTCAGAGCCGGTGGTGGACTGGGATTTGTTTACAAGTTTTTGCAGTCTTCTTTACTCATGGGCGTTCAAGTTACCGAGCCAGGGCGACACACCTCCAAGGTAGAACCAGTTCCATGTGAGTCAATGCACGACACACAACTACATTAAATATACATCACATGAATTAACTATCAGCAAACACTCATGGCATCAGCCCAAGTAAAATGATTCCCTAAACATAGAAACTGCTGACCGCTTAGTAAAACCACATTCAGAACCATGTTTAGAGAACATATTTTAGAATCCTTCGCATTCTGTATTGTATTTTCTGACAAGAGGTTGGGCTTCGAGAAGTCTGGATTTAAAAAAAAAATCTGGTGTCAGCTTGATTCTTCTTCTGTCCAGAAAGTGCTAATTCTGCAGAACATCTCAAAAATCACTATCATGCCTAGGGCAGCGAATCTGACCTTATCCATAATAGTCTGAAGAATGGTCTCGACCCAAAACGTCACCTATTCCTTCGCTCCATAGGTGCTGCCTCACCCGCTGAGTTGCTCCAGCGTTTTTCGATTTTTTTTTCAGCATCTGCAGTTCTTTCTTAAACAGTATTAATAAGCTGCTCACTGGTGCCAGGTTTGAGATTCACCAGGACTGCTCAGTACCACAACCTCCTCACTGCCTTGTTCCAAAGCTGAGAGCTGAACTCAGAGAGTGAGCAGAGAGTACCTGCAATTGAAATTAAGGAGTCCTGGTAAAAAACGAGAGTAATGAAACTAGACATCAAAGGGAGAAGGCTAATAACAAGATGGACAATCTAAACTTGGTACATGGATAGGACGGGTTTAGAAGAATATAGAACCAACACAGGCAAATGGGACTAGCTTAGATGGGGCATCCTAGTTGGCCAAAGGACCCTCTATGGCACTGTGATATCATGACGTCTTGACTTCAATGGCTGGAGACGACCTCATACAAATGAAGACTGTGTTTGTCAAAGGTCAAACATACCAGCCTGTTTTATTTCTGAGGGCAGCCTGCACCCACTGGCAGAAGGGGCTGAGGACAGAGCTAAACACATACAGATGGAATCTCAATTGTGGTGGCGGTGGGTTCCACAGCGGATAAGTGGAGGAGACAAACTTTCATCTCAACTTCCCCACTGTCCATTGCCTCTCACCACCACGGGACCTCAAGATGCCTGTTACAATCGCGTGCAAGAAAGGAGGCAACTTGGAATGTGGTAACTACAGAGGAGTGGCTCTGCTGCCTGCCCCAGCACATCAGCACGGGGCCCCCAACCACATCCTCAAGGCCATAAAGTTGCTCCTTAGATCACAGTGAGGATTGTGACTATTTACAGTTATCTTCACTCTGACAACTCCTGAGAGAAATCTTACGCGGCACAGTAGTGCAGCAGGTAGAGCTGTTGCCTCACAGTGCCAGTGACCCAGGTTCGATTTCGACATCAGGCGCTGTCTGTGCGGAGTTTGCACGTTCTCCCAATGACCCTGTGGGTTTCCTCCGGGTGCTCTGGTTTGTTCCCATATCCCAAAGACTTGCAGGTTTACATTTAGACATATATTGTGGAAACAAGTCCTTCAGCCCACCGAGTCCTCGCCGACCAGCAATCACCCCATTATTCCAGCACTTTCCTACACACTAGGGACAATTTACAATTTTACCCAAACCAATTAACCTACAAACCTATACGTCTTTGGATTGTGGGAGGAAACCGAAGCTCCCGGAGAAAACCCACGCAAATGACCGCTGTAAATTGCCCCATGTATGTAGGGAGTGGATGGGAAAATTGGATAAGTTGGAGTAACTCAGCGGGTCAGGCAGCATCTCTGGAGAAAAGGAATAGGAAACGTTTTGGGTGGAGACCCTTCTTCAGACTGACCCGAAACGTCAATGATTCCTTTTCTCCAGAGATGCTGCCTGTCCCGTTGAGTTACTCCAGCTTTTTGCGTCTATCTTCGGTTTAAATCAGCACCTGCAGTTCTTTCCTACCCTCACGAGGTTTCCCTCTACCTTATGTCTGTTGTATTATGGCACGCAAATAGTGACCTTAACCAACGGGCCCACAACACACCACAGCTCTGCAGACTGGCGTCAAACACCAGCTCACTGTGCAATTGTTATAAGCGATAACCTGCAAGATCCAAGCCTCGTCCCATCCAGCGTGAATGTTCCCACTTCTGCAAGCAGCTTGTTTGTAGTCCAACTCAATTGTCTTTTGAATCATGATTTATCACCGTACTCCACTCTCACTGGTGACAACATTCTTGCCTTCAACACTGCCAACATCAGATGTTTAATACCACATTGAATACATTACATGGTAAGGTCTGTTCCCCAGTGTGGGGAGGGGGGAGGGTGTGGAAGCAATGATGGGTGCAACTAATTTGAGAGCTGGCAGTGTTGCGATAGCCCAGGTGGTCTTCACCTGCCATCTCTCTCTCGCTCTCACTCTCTAAACTGCAGATTGTCTGGCTGCCACCAGCTGTGTGGGTGGACAGGTTTGATGTGGTCTGATAGACATGTATTATCAAAATTAATTAATACAGAAAATTGAAGCCTCCCTTTGGCTAAATGTCAACATTCTGAAGAACCAGTTCTTGGCCCGCATTGCGTGAGATTTCCAAAAGGGTGAGGTGGTGACAATAGAGAGAAAAAACTGCAGACCGTCAGCATTGTAGCCAGCCAGACTGATGAAGCACAGAAACAGACTCTTCACCACACCCAGTCCCCGCTGACCACCAAACACCCATTTATTTACACTAATCCTTCGCCAATTTCATTTTAGTCTCACCACATTGCCAACACTTCCCACCTCCTGGATTTTACTACCCGCAGAAACACTATTTAACCGACCAAACCGCACGCCTTTGGGATATGGCAGTAAACCAAGTCACCTGAACAAAATCTAAACAGTCATGGAAGTAACGTGCAAACTCCACACAGGGAGTACTGGAGGTTGGGATTGAACCTGGGCTGCTGGCGCTGTGAGGCAGTAACTTAACTGACTGCTCCACTGTGCTGCCCATCAAAAATGTGTTCATGAGTATTGCCTTCTTGGGTGACCCTGCTTTTAATTTGATGATTGCGAGTTCAATCCGGACCGTGAGTGCAGTCTCTGCAGTTTGCAGGTCATTCTAAGACTGCAAGAGTTCCCCTAGTGGCTCTGATATCTTCCCGTGTTCCAGAGACATGTCGGTGAGTTAATTGTTTTTTTCGCAAATCAGCCAGTGCAGGAATATGGCAAAAAACATCAAAGGTCGAGAGAACAGGTTATAAATAAACAGAGGATAAATGTGCCTCAGAGATTGATCTACAGGGAGATGTCTGAATGGTCTATTTCTGTATTAACATAAATAGTGAATAAATTCCCATTTGAATCATGTCTTGACTTGGCTGTGGCCAATGTTCACTGACCATACATTTAATTTTTAGTTTAGGAAGGAACTGCAGATGCTGGTTTAAACCGAAGATAGACACAAAAGCTGGAGTAACTCAGCGGGGCAGGCAGCATCTCTGGAGAGAAGGAATGGATGATGTTTCGGGTCGAGACCCTTCTTCAGTTCGGGATAAGGTAAACGAGAGATATAGACGATGATGTGGAGAGATAAGGGACAATGAATAAAAGATATACAAAAAAGTAACGATGATAAAGGAAACAGGCTATTGTTAACTGTTGTTGGGTGAAAATGAGAATCTATTGCGGCTTGTGTGGGGGAGGGATAGAGAGAGAGGGAATGCTGGGGCTACCTGAAGTGAGAGAAATCAATATTCATACCACTGGGTTGTAAGCTGCCCAAGCGAAATATGAGATGCTGTTCCTCCAATTTGCCTTTAGTCTCACTCTGATAATGGAGGAGACCGAGGACACAAAGGTCAATGTGGGAATGGGAAGGGGAATTAAAGTGTGCAGCAACTGGGAGATTTTCAGCCCGAAACGTCGCCTATTTCCTTCGCTCCATAGATACTGCCTCACCTGCTGAGATAGTTATGGGAGTCAGTGGGTTTGTAATAGAGGTCAGTCAATAGTCTATTTCCTGTGTTAAAGAAGGAACTGCAGATGCTGGAGAATCGAGGGGACACAAAAGGCTGGAGAAACTCAGCGGGTGCAGCAGCATCTAAGGAGCGAAGGAGATAGGCGACGTTTCGGGTCGAGATCCTTCTTTCCTGTGATGGAGACTGTGAGATCAAGATATAGTGTAGTTTAGAGGTACAGTGCGGAAACAGGCCCCACGGTCCACCGAGTCTGCACCGACCAGCGATCCCCGCACATTAACACTACCCCACACACACACACACACACACACACACACACACGGACAATTTACACTTATACCAAGCCAATTAATCTACAAACCTGTATGTCTTTGGAGTGTGAGAGGAAACAGATCTCGGAGAAAACCCAGGTACGCCACGTGGAGAACGTACAAACTCCGTACAGTCAGCATCCGTAGTTAGATTGTGCCCGGGACCCAGAATCTGGCACTGCAAGGCAGCAACTCTAACGCTGCACCACTGTGCCACCCTGCATTGTCCAAAGATTAAATAGTTTTCCAGACCATATGACATCAGAATCTTTTTCCAATACTAGAGGGAACTGGCACAAGGGGAGAGGGGGAAAGTTTAATGGAGATGTGCGGGGACATTTATTTTGCACAAAGATTAGTAGGGCCAGGGGTGATGATGCGACACAGATGCGATAGTGATGCATGAGGCTTTTAGACAGGCAGGCGGGTGGGTGGAAGTGCGGGGGATAGAGGGATATGGATCATGTACAGTCAAATGAGATCAGTTTAACTTGCATCAAGTTCAGCACAAACAGTGTAGGCCGAAGGGCCATTTTTGTACTGTACTGTTCTATGTTCATATGAAATCTCTCTTAGTTCACTTCGTTACAGAACTTCTGATCCGAAAGTTGTGGTTTAAGTTCAATCCATTGGAGATAAAACCATGGCTGACACACCCAGTACAATAATGCACTCACAGAGATGCTAACCTTTCAATCAGAGCTTGCATCTTGGAAAACTTTGAAGGCCAAAGATTCCCCGGCATGATTGAAATAATTGGGGCAGTTCATAAGTCATAGAAGCAAAAGTTGGCCATTCGGCCCATCAGTCTACTCCGCCATTCAATCATGGCCGATCTATCTCTCCCTCTCAACCCCATTCTCCTGCCTTCTCCAAATAACCTGACATCTTTACTAGTCAGACAAAAGTGCCGGAGAAACTCAGCGGGTGCAGAGCATCTATGGAGCGAAGGAAATAGGCAACGTTTCGGGCCGAAACCCTTCTGCAGTCTGAAGAAAGGTTTCTGCCCGAAAGGTTGCCTATCTCAAACATCTTTACTGGTCAGATAGCTGTCAATCTTCGCCTTAAAAATACCTAATTAATTGGCCTTCACAGCATTCTGTGACAGTTCTTAATGTCCTGCTGTCACTTTTCATTAAAAGACACTCACACCTCAAATTGCATTTCCATATAACCATATAACCATATAACACTCACACCTCAAAGTGCATTTCAAACATTGTTAAGCCCAAAACGATGTTCTTTTTAGACTATCAGCTGTCAGTTTTAATCAGCTGTCAGTATAGGCACGTTAAAGCTTTCTCTTATCACCTGTGTTTCAATGCAACTGCAGTACTGTATCTCCACTGACTGCTGACTCAGGATTGAACAGATGAGTTTGGTAGCATGGTTTGTTGCTCTGGATGACCTTTGGGGAACGGTTATCAATTCATTTTATTCAATTATGATCAACCTTTAAAGAACTAAAGCTTAGCAGGGAACATTGACTAAATCACCTTGATCAAATTCAAATATCATTTTTGTGGATGCTCTAACCAGTCTATTTCTACAAGATGCTGTTTTTTATAAAACATAGAGCTATGTCTTACCTTGAGAGTTTCATGTTTCTAGGCGTATCATGGTCCAACCACATTGACTCGACGACACACCCATAATTCCAATTCCTCAGAAGACAAAAGAAATCTAAGGGCTCTTACCGACTTCTACAAATGCACTGCAGAAAGCAACCGGTCAGGATGTATCATAACTTGGTTTTGCAACCGCTCTGTCCAAGAAGTTGCAGAGTTGTGGATACAGCCCAGTCCATCAAAGAAAAAACAGCCTCCCGGTGCCCCTCGTCTCCATCTGTACTTCATGTTGCTTCGAGAAAGCAGCGAATATAATCCAGGACCACCCAGTCACCCCTCGTCTGTTGCGCACAAGATATGAAAGCTTGGAAGCACGCACGAGATTCACAAACAGCTTCTTCCCCATTGTTATCAGACTACTGAACAGACCTCTCTAGAACTAAGTGTGTGCTCCCAATGTCCTAGCCCTGCCACCTTCATTATCTGCATTTTCTCTGTCGCTGTCACGCTATATTCTACACTCTCTTTATTTTCTTTGCTCCGTATGGTTTAATTGTATATAGTATGATTTGACTGGATAGCATGCAAACATAATTTTTTTTCACCGTACGTGAGTAAATATGGAAACATAGAAAATAGTTGCAGGAGTAGGCCATTCGGCCCTTCGTGCCAGCACTGCCATTCAATATGATCATGGCTGATCATCCAGAATCAGTGCCCCGTTCCTGCTTTCTCCCCAGGACCCTTGATTTTGTGAGCGCATGTGACAATAATAAACTAATGCCAACCAATACTAACATCTTCTCACCCACTTGTTTTCCACTTCCAGTTCACCTGGGTTTGCTTCACCATTTACAGGTGAAAAGCCACAAAGGTGCCTGAGGCGGGGTAGCCCGATACGAGGGGCATCTGCTGAAAGGACAACATCCACTGGAGGAAATATTGAACACTTTAGTTTATTGTCACGTGTACCGAGGTACAGTGAAAAGCTTATGTTGCGTGCTATCCAGTCAGCGGAAAGACAATACATGATTCTAATTGAGCCATTCACAGTGTACAGATAAATTATAACGCAATAACGTTTAGTGCAAGTCAAAGCCAGCAAAGACCGATCAAGGATAGTCTGAGGGTCACCAATGAGGTAGATAGTAATTCTGGACCGCTCTCTGGTTGTGGTAGGATGATTCAATTGCCTGATAACAGCTGGGAAGAAACTGTCCCAGAATCTGGAGGTGTGCGTTTTCACACTTCTGTGCCTGTGGCTGCATTGGACACAAACACCAAGCTGTGGGGGGATGCGATGCAATAAAAAAACATTATTCCTGTAAAACAAAACCACCTTAGGAAACTATGCAGATGCAGTATAATGTGGATAAATGTGAGGTGGCAAGAACAGGAAGGCAGATTATTATTTGAATGGTGTTGGAAAGAACTGCAGATGCTGGTTTAAATCGAAGGTAGATACAAAATGCTGGAGTAACTCAGCGGGACAGGCAACATGTCTGGAGAGAAGTAATGGGTGACGTTTCAGGTCGAGACCCTTCTTCAGACTGATCATCTTTATCACCATTTAGATTACCATTATCTGAATGGTGTCCGATTAGGAAAAGGGGAGATGCAACGAGACCTGCAGTGTGCTTGTACATCAGTCACTGAAAGTAAGCATTCAGGTACAGTTGGCAGTGAAGAAAGCTAATGGCATGTCGGCCTTCATTGCAAGAGGATTTGAGTTTAGGAGCAATGAGGTCCTACTGCAGTTCTACAGGGCTCTGGTGAGACCGCACCTGGAGTGTTGTGGGCAATTTTGGACTCCTGATTTGATGAAGGACATTATTGCTATTGAAGGAGTGTAGTGTAGGTTCACAAGGTTAATTCCCAGGATGGCGGGACTAACATATGATTAAAGAATTCGCTTGAATGCACTGGAATTTAGAAGGATGAGAGGGGATACCATAGAAATATATACAATTCTTAAAGGATTGAGTAGAGTTACTACTCATGGAAAAAAAAGCTGTTTCTATGTCTGGCTGTGGCGGCTTTGACAGTCCGGAGCCGCCTTCCAGAGAGAAATGATTCAAAGAGTTTGTGGCCAGGGTGAGAGGGGTCAGAGATGATCTTGCCTGCTCGCTTCCTGGCCCTTGCAGTGTACAGTTCGTCAATGGAGGGAAGGTTGCAGCCAATAACCTTCTCTGCTGATCGGACGATTCGCTGCAGCCTCCAGGTGTGGTGCTTGGTGGCTGAGCCAAACCAGACCATGGTGGAGAAGGTGAGAACAGACTCTACGATGGCCGTGTAGAATTGGACCATCATTGCCTGCGGCAGATTGTGCTTCCTCAGCTGCCGCAGGAAGTACATCCTCTGTTGTGCCTTTTTGACTGTGGAATCGATGGTGGCCCCCCATTTAAGGTCCTTGGAGATGATGGTTCCCAGGAACTTAAAAGACTCCACAGATGTGACTGTGGTGTTGATAGTGAGTGGGGTGAGCTCTCCTAAAGTCTGCAATCAATTCCACTGTCTTAAGAGCATTGAGCTCCAGGTTGTTGCGATGGCACCAGGACGCCAGCTGTGACACTTCCTGTCTGTAGGCAGATTCCTCCCCATCCTGGATCAGTCCAATCAGGGCTGTGTCATCTGCAAACTTGAGAAGCTTGACGGAGGAGTCTGTGGAGGTGCAGTCGTTGGTGTAGAGAGAGTAGTTTGCGGGTCCGAGATGTGCTTTCCCAGCCTCACATGCTGCTTCCTGTCTGTCAGGAAGCTGGTGATCCACCGACAGAGGGATTCAGGCACAGTCAACTCGGAAAGTTTAGAGTGTAGTAGCTCTGGCACAATGGTGTTAAATGCAGAGCTAAAATCAACAAACAAAATCCTCGCATAGGTCCCCTGGCATTCTAGGTGCTGGAGGATGATGTGCAGCCCAGGTTGACTGTGTCATCCACAGATCTATTGGCCAGATATGCAAACTGCAGAGGGTCCAGCAGGGTGTTTGTGATATTTTTCAGCTTGGCCAGGTCAAGCCTTTCACCGGTCTTCATGACTACAGAGGTCAGTGTGACACGCCTGTGGTCATTAAGACCAGTAATCCTTGTCTTTTTGGGTATAGGGACAATAGTGGAGACTTTGAAGCAGGCAGGGACTGGATGATCATATTGAATGGCAGTGCAGGCTCGAAGGGCCGAATGGCCTACTCCTGCACCCATTTTCTATGTTTCTGAATTATTCAGAGAAAGAGACTAGTTAAAACAAATGTTGGTCCCTTGCAGTCAGAAACAGGTGAATTGATCATGGGGAACAAGGACATGGCAGACCAATTGAATAACTACTTTGGTTCTGTCTTCACTAAGGAAGACATAAATAATCTGCCGGAAATAGCAGTGGAACGGGGGTCAAATAAGATGGAGGAACTGAGTGAAATCCAGGTTAGCCGGGAGGTGGTGTTGGGTAAATTGAACGGATTGAAGGCCGATAAATCCCCAGGGCCAGATAGTCTGCATCCCAGAGTACTCAAGGAGGTAGCCACGGAAATAGTGGATGCATTAGTGATAATTTTTCAAAATTCCTTAGATTCTGGAGTAGTTCCTGAGGATTGGAGGGTAGCTAATGTAACCCCACTTTTTAAAAAAGGAGGGAGAGAGAAAGCAGGGAATTACAGACCAGTTAGTCTAACATCGGTAGTGGGGAAACTGCTAGAGTCAGTTATTAAAGATGGGATAGCAGCGCATTTGGAAAGTGGTGAAATCATTGGACAAAGTCAGCATGGATTTACGAAAGGTAAATCATGTCTGACAAATCTGATAGAATTTTTCGAGGATGTAACTAGTAGAGTGGATAAGGGAGAACCAGTGGATGTGTTATATCTAGACTTTCAGAAGGCTTTCGACAAGGTCCCGCATAAGAGATTAGCATACAAACTTAAAGCACACGGTATTGGGGGTTCAGTATTGATGTGGATAGAGAACTGGCTAGCAGACAGGAGGCAAAGGGTAGGAGTAAACGGGTCCTTTTCAGAATGGCAGGCAGTGACTAGTGGGGTGCCACAAGGCTCAGTGCTGGGACCCCAGCTATTTACAATATATATTAATGATTTGGACGAGGGAATTCAATGCAACATCTCCAAATTTGCAGATGATACCAAGCTGGGGGGTATAGTTAGGTGTGAGGAGGATGCTTGGAGGCTGCAGGGTGATTTGGATAGGCTGAGTGAATGGGCAGATGCATGGCAGATGCAGTATAATGTGGATAAATGTGAGGTTATCCACTTTGGTGGCAAAAACATGAGGGTAGACTATTATCTGAATGGTGGCAGATTAGGAAAGGGGGAGATGCAACGAGACCTGGGTGTCATGGTGCACCAGTCATTGAAAGTAGGCATGCAGGTGCAGCAGGCAGTGAAGAAAGCAAATGGTATGTTAGCATTCATAGCGAAAGGATTTGAGTATAGGAGCAGGGAGGTTCTACTGCAGTTGTACAGGGTTTTGGTGAGGCCACACCTGGAGTATTGCGTACAGTTTTGGTCTCCAAATCTGAGGAAAGACATCCTTGCCATAGAGGGGGTACAGAGAAGATTCACCAGACTGATTCCTGGGATGTCAGGACTTTCATATGAGGAAAGATTGGATAGACTCGGCTTGTACT
Source organism: Raja brachyura (assembly GCA_963514005.1). The sequence continues at coordinate 958,614 of OY740812.1, forward strand.
CGCTGGAATTTAGAAGATTGAGGGGGGATCTTATAGAAACTTACAAAATTCTTAAGGGGTTGGACAAGCTAGATGCTGGAAGATTGTTCCCGATGTTGGGGGAGTGCAGAACAAGGGGTCACAGTCTAAGGATAAGGGGGAATTCCTTTAGGACCGAAATGAGGAAAACATTCTTTACACAGAGAGTCGTGAGTCTCTGGAATTCTCTGCCACAGAAGGTAGTTGAGGCCAGTTCATTGGCTACATTTAAGAGGGCGTTAGATGTGGCACTTGTGGCTAAAGGGATCAGGGGGTATGGAGAGAAGGCAGGTACAGGATACTGAGTTGGATGATCAGCCATGATCACATTGAATGGCGGTGCAGGCTCGAAGGGCCGAATGGCCTACTCCTGCATCTATTTTCTATGTTTCTATTTCAGACAAGCATAAAATCATGCCTGTTTCATAGCGTCACACGGCACAGAAACGGCCCATCCATGCTGCATCTAAGATGGCCCCCTGCGCCTGCATTTGGTCCATATCCCTCCAAACCTTTCATAACCTCGCACCTGTCCACTTGCATACATCAAAAAATGTTTAAAGACTTCTGGAACTTATATTTCTCTGTGGGTGGCTTAATGAAAAAAACCTTTCAACGACTTCTTTCTTTGGTCACTTCTTATCTGAAACTAATTGAAAAAATATGTAGAGAGCAAAGAGAAGGGCAATGAATTGAAATTTTACATTCTCTCATTATCAAATTTAAATCTTCTTATACCAGCCCCTTACTGTAGTCCTTCTCATGATAATCTAATCCTTGTTGGGCCACATTCTTATATGGGTGGTGGCTGCCGTAACACACCTTCGCAGTTGCATAGCAGTGGGGCACCGAATGCAAGACTAGGAGTGTACTCATACGATGTACAAATGCATGGTGTACACAATAGGCTTTTAGAGGCACATTGAGACACAAGGAATGGAGGGATATGGATCTCAAGCAGGCAGAAGTTTAGTTTAACTTGGCTTCATGTTCTGCATGGACAGTGTGAGCCAAAGGGCCTGCTCCTGCGCGGTACTGTTCTATGTTCCTGGTTTGTCCGTGTGTGATAGTGAAAGGTGCACATTACTGATCAAAGGCGACTATGTTGGAAAAAATGTCCATTCTTTGGTTGGACACTTAAGCCAGTTGCAAACCAATTGCTTTTTAACCAAACTGACAAAATGAGGAACTGAGTGTAGAACAGAAAGCAGATGAACAGGCCCTTCAGCCCACAATATACATGCCAAACAGATGCCAGAGTAAAGTAATCTCATCTCTCTGCACATGAGCCACCAGGAGGCGCCGCACGATGGCTGCCTCGCCAACAGTCTGTCTTCATCTTTTTCATTCTTTGTGTTTTTAGTTTGTTATAAAATGTATGTTTTAGCTATTCTTTAGTTTTTGTATTTGTGGGGGGTGGTGGGGAAACTTTTTAAAATCTCTTTCCTCGTTGGAGATGTGACGTTTTTCACGTCTAATCTCCGTCCGCACTCTGGCCTAACATCGTGGAGTTGGCGGCCTCTTGTTTGGGACTTCGAGAGCTCCAAAACGTCGGAGCCTGCGGACTTTAACATCCCTTTGCCAGGGGCCGGCCTTTGGTGCTCCAACCTGTGGGAGCCGTGGACTTTAACATCGTGGAGCTCGCGGTCCCTGATTAGGAACCAATTGCGGGAACTTCAAGACGCAGGTGTTTCGACCGTTCGACCCGAGGCTGCCTAACCAAAGTCCTGGAAAGTTTAGATATGACTTTCACCACATGTGTCATCAAAACAGATCAGAGTAATAACTGTCCATAATTGTTCTCTGGACAACGTGAGGATGTGAGAAGTATCATCAATGCAAAAATGTTATTTTCACCTCAACAGATGAATGACTAGCTCAGAATGATACACATCGTGGCTAAAGGCTGGATGACAAAACACACACCACAGCAATTATATTGAGCTTCACTTTTATTATGTTGTGGAAGTTAAAAAAAGAAAATGTAACGCAGAGTGCCACAGTACAAGACACAGAGTGGCGGCAATCGGAGGAAAGCATCCTTTACGGTGATCCCTGATTGAATGTCCCATCTTCCTGGGGCACAACGAAAGCTCAATCCCAACACTGGCCCTTGGCAGGGAATGTCTTGGCAAAGCAATTTCATGCGGCACCAAACGGCACCATTCAGCAGCTCCACGGTTATATCCATCTTGTGACATTATTCAAAAGCAAAATACTGTGGTTCTCAAAATATGAAATAAAAACAGAAACTGCTGGCAGGCAGCACCTCTGACAAGAGAAACAGATTTCAGATTAAACACTGACGACAGATTATCATTGGAAAAGTAGCTCTTTACTCACCACCGGTGCTGCCTGACATTCTGAGCACTAGCAATATTTTCTGTTTACATTATGACATCTGTGAAATTAATTTGTCCTTCAGCAGCAGGGGAGGCAAGAACCCTGACTAGTTCAATAGCTCTCTTGGCCAGTTTAATGTATTACAGGGTACATGGCTCAAGAGAAACGCAACAACAAAGCACTGGCCAGACTCATGCGATGGGTGAACTTACAGCCACCTCAGGGACACGAGTGCTGGCCCCTACAGCCACAAAACCAACTCCAGGAAGATATACAGTGCCAGAATGTAAATGTATCTGTACAGTGGTAACAGAAAAAGATCTCAAGGAAGTGGCAAACCTGTGGTCCACATGAATCGTGTGGGTTGCGGGAAGTCTGACTGGAAAAACTATGCCTTGGACCTTTTGGAAATTTAAAAATACAGTAAAAATACATGGAGAGCACTGAAAACTAATTATGAAAGCTGACCGTTCAATTGATGCATTAGAAAGTGTGATTCAAATAGGCGTTATTTAAGAGGAAAATAAATATTCCTTTGTCGGGATCAAAAGACAAGCACCCTGGTTTAACCATAGCATACAGTACTTGTAGGTCTCTGGACGTTTCCTTCCCTTTTGTAACATACATACCACTTTGAACCACAATCTCAAAAGGGAAATGGCATTGATAGTTGCGCAGAAGGAATCCATCGTTCTGGCATTACATGTGTAAAAACAAAATCCTTCTAACAAACAGATAGAATTTTTAAAAGGACGATTCTAATAAAGTATTACGACTAACTGGAATGAAAAGTTTGTATCTGTTGAAATCATTCTTTCTTTTCTTCGCTCTCCAGTGAGGGCTCGGGTAGGCTTTCCTCAGCCATTGCGCTGTTGCTCTCTGTGCCAGAGGTGCTCTCGCTTGCTCCCTGCTCCACGCTGCTGTCTGTTGTGTCCGGACACCCCTCTTTGTCCTCTGGAGTTGCCGTGCTCTCTTCACTACTCTGTTGGGTCTCTGATGTTTCGTCGTTGCGTGGTTCATCTGTAAAGGAGGTTGCCTGGTTTAGTCACAATGGCCAGCAGTCAAACACAGGGAAAACCCAAACCACTATTTTTCTATCTTTATTTGGATTTCCGTGCCACAAGTGGTGGAAATCAGGGAAGGAGAGCAGGCTGCCTTCTGTCTGGCTTTAGATATTCTATTAAAGGCAGTCATTATTGAACTTCCTTTGTTTATTACTCTACTCCCATAGGAAAATAGGAACAGCATTGGGCAATTTGGCATTTGTGTTTGCTGCATCATTCATTGTGCACAAACAACCGATCCTCTCGCTCTCAATATTATATTGCTGCTCTCTCCCATACTTCTTGATGCCTATTTGTGCCTAGTAATCTATCTTTCTTAAACTATCCTACTATCTAAATGGCGTCAAGTTGGGAAAAGGGGAAGTACAACGGGATTTGGAGGTCCTTGTTCATCAGTCTATGAAAGTAAGCATGCAGGTATAGCAGGCAGTGATGAAAGTGAATGGCATGTTGGCCTTTATAACAAGAGGAGTATAGGAGCAAGAGGTCCTTCTGCAGTTGTACAGGGCCCTAGTGAGACCACACCTGGAGTATTGTGTGCAGTTTCGGTCCCCTAATTTGTGGAAGGACATTCTTGCTATTGAGGGAGTGCAGCATAGGTTAATTCCCGGGATGGCAATGTTATATGCTGAGAGAATGAAGCAGCTGGCCTTGTACACTCTGGAGTTTAGAAGGATGAGAGGGGATCCTATTGAAACATATAAGATTGTTAAGGGTTTGGACACGCTGGAAGCAGGAAACATGTTCCCGATGTTGGCGGAGTCCAGAACCGGGGGCCCAGTTTAAGAATAAGGGGTAAGCCATTTAGAACGGAGACGAGGAAACACTTTTTCTCATGGAAAGTTGTGAGTCTGTGGAATTCTCTGCCTCAGAGGGCGATGGAGGCCAATTCTCTGATGGTTTAAAGAGAGAGTTAGATAGGGCTCTTAAAGATAGCGGAGTTACGGGATATGGAGAGAAGGCAGGAACGGGCTACTGATTGTGGATGATCAGCCATGATCACATTGAATGGCGGTGCTGGCTCGAATGGCCTACTCCTGCACCTATTGTCTATTAAATATACTGGGAGACTTGGCCTCCATAAATTCAGTGCAAGGGAATTCCCCAAGGTTACGACCCTCTGAGTGAAGACATTGTCCAGATCTCAGTGCTAAGTCACGCAGTGTGGAAACGGGCCCTTTGACCCAACTTACCCACACCGACCAACATGTCCCATTTACACTAGTCCCACCTGCCTGCGTTTGGCCCATATCCTATCCAAATGTTTCTTAAACTTTGCGATACGACCTGCCTCAACTACCTCCTCCGGCAACTCGCTCCATGCACCCACCAGTTTCCGATTAAACCTTTCCCCCCACGTCTTAAACCTATGTCCTCTGGTTCTTAAGTTCGTCTCATCGTTATCCTGGGACTGTGATCTCTGGGTCTGGACACCCCAGCCGAGGAAATCATCTTTTTTACAGCATACCAATTCCAGCACATTTGAACGAGATTTGCCCTTGTTCTTCTAAACTCTAGTGAGTACCACTGGCCAAGTCAGCTAAATCTTTCCAATTCAACAAGCTAAACTAAAGATAGACACAAAATGCAGGAGGAAGCAGGAGTAAATGCTGGAGACCTTTCTTCAGACCCGAAACATCACCCATCCTTCTCTCCAGATGCTGCCTGCCCAGCTGTGTTGTTCCAGCATGTTGTGTCTATCATCTGTGTGAAGCAGCATCAGCAGTTGCTTCCTACACAAGCTAAACTGATCTCCTCCGCATGTCTCAACTCCTCTTTCTTTATCTCACATCTTTTGTCTTTCCTTCCCTGGCCTTTGTCCAAGCATATGCCTCTTTGTCCTGCTCCTCCTCTCTTCCAGCTTTCTCCACCCCCCACCACAATCATTCTGAAGGGTCCCGATCTGTAACATCACCTATCCATGTTCTCCAGAGACGCTGCCGCTGAGTCCCGCTGAGTTACTCCAGCACACTGTCTTTTTTTGTCAATCTGCAGCTGCATATCAGTTCCTTGTGTCAAGGTCACCTCCACCTATATCAGTTGTCAGTGTGTACAGTTGCAGCATTGTATTGCTCCACCAACTCCAAATTAAATTTGCAATTCACGTTAAAACTCAATTTAAAAGTTCCAACTTTTACAAAATTCAACATTCATTTAATTCAGTTAGCATCCTTAATCCACTGAATTGCACTAACTTTATTTCATGAGTACATTTCTTATGTTCATTTCTGCATCTTCTCATTTCCAGTTTAAAACACGTAGGAGTGTTCTGCATGGGCAATATTTGTACTCAACAAATGTTTCAACCAAACTAATCCAGGGGTGTTGTTGAAACATTGTGCAGTCTGGAGCTGACAAGATCAAGCCTGTAGAACAGGTCCTGTCTAAGTGGATTTTACTCTCAAGGTAGCTGAGAATCAATCAAATGAAGCAGAGTATTTAAATTATTTCCAAGGCATTCAAGAGAAATGGAGCAGAGAAAAAAAAAACTTCAAGCTGAAGTGAGATTGCCAGCAGCAAATAGCTGAACATTTATCAATAGAAATTCACAGTACAAAGTCATGCAATCTCAAACACGCCCATCACTGTAGAAAGCATGACCTGCATACCACAACCTGGGAGTAAAGATACCTGTAGCCTAGCCCAGCTCATTCCACCCTTAAATAAAACTGGGCAGAGATGCATCTGTAAGATAAAGATCGTAGAACACATCTTGTGTTTAGGAGACTGTTGCTGACTTTCTTAAGCACAAAAATGGGTAATATATTGGAATAGGATAAAGCAGTGGTTCGACAGGTATGGGATGTGATGGATCACAGATTTAGTTGGTTAATGGGTGGTTTCTTTCAAAAACACTGCTCACCTCACTCAGTCACTATCACCTGTCCACGCATGTGATAAACTGTCTAAAGAATGTGCACTGGGCAATAGGAGAGCAGAGAGTGGGGAGGGGAGGTAAGGCAGTTGGTGTGGGAGGAAATGAGGCGGTGAGGCCATGGGAGGGAAGAGGGGATAACTTCCCCAACAACCAGCCCACCCCACCCGTCTACCGTCCAGCGTCACAGATAGACAGCATGAAAGAAGAGGCAGTCTGTCGTCACCTGTCAGTGGGAAATGCAGCAATCCTGCGGAGGAAGATCGCAATCTTCATGTGGTCAGCCCTGCTTCTACTAATGCAATCAACCCAGCGTGTACAATCAAATAAAACACGTGGTCCTATAACGTTAGGCTGTGCACGCCAAGCAAGAAGCAGCAGCAGTAATCCTGATCTATGAAACAGTGGCTGGCTGTTTGAAAATTAGCACATTTCAGCATGCTCACCACGACTTTACAAATGGGAAATAGTGATAAATTTGAGTTCAAGACAAGAGAGTTTAATTGTCATATGCATCGACCACGGAACAATAATATTCTTGCTTGCTGCAGCATAACAGGTCTGTAAACCAGCTTTGTAATGAGTAGTGTGTAGCAAGTCAATCTATTTTGATTTGTAAATGGCTTTTGAATGATGCCACAAACCTTTTACAACATAGTCAAAGATTCAGGTCATTGAGAGAGAGAGAGATACCAGTACAGTACCAGATATACCAACACCTGCTCAACTAACCAACATTGAGAAAAATAACATTTAGTTTGGTTTATTATTGTCACATGTACCGAGGTACGGTGAAAAGCTTTTGTTGATTTCATTGATTCTGAGGGGCTTAGGCTCAGCAAGAGGTTATTTTCCCTTGTAGAGGAACCTACAATGGCAAGTGTGGGGGGAAAGTCTCAAGTAAGGGGGTTTCCAATGAAGATGAGGAATTTCTTTTGAATGGTTAGAATTCCCTGTACCATAGAGCTATGGAGATCGAATCATTGAACATATTCAAGGCAAAGGGTGACAGAATGTTGCCAGTTTCGAAGTCAAGGGTCACACGTGACCGGCAGAAAGGTGGAGCAGGTGCTGACACTACATCAGCCATGATCAAATTGAATGAGGAATAGGCTTGAGGAACCATGTGACCTGACCAAACTCTATTCTTTATGTACTTCAACCAGAGAGAAGAAGGAGCAGTGAGGGGACTGGAGTGTCCTAGAAGACCAAGATTTGGGGGCTGATGGGGGGCAGTGCAGAGAAGGAAATGGGATAGAGGAAGAGGGCATTTGGAGAGAAGAGGAGGGGTAAGATAGATGTAGAGAGAAGAGTAGCCAAGACCCGGGGCGAGTCTGCTTCTTTGTCCACTCTACTCATTACATAGTCTGAAGAAGGGTTTTGGCCTGAAACGTTGCCTATTCCTTCACTCCATAGATGCTGCTGCACCCGCTGAGTTTCTCCAGCCTTTTGTCTACCTACTCATTACATCACCCAAGAGCCTTTAACAGATGAAAATATTTTATAAAATGGAGATGTTAGAAATCAGAAATAAAATCATCAGGTCAGGGCATCGTTGAAAAAAAAGCAGAGTTAATGGTTCAGGCTGATACTGGGAAAGAGAGATCAGGCATCTAAACAGCGTTACTCCAAGAGTAGTGCAGAAGCTATGTAGCCTGCGGATAGTGACTCCTCCCAATACAAGGAGATCAGGCACAAATCAATGAAAATCCTGATATTTCTGTTCCCAGTAACATTCTGGGAGTTCATATACTACAAGAATTCTCAGGCTGATAAAGTCAACATGCTGTCTAGGGGTTACGGGGAGAAGGCAGGAGAATGGGGTTAGGAGGGAGAGATGGATCAGCCATGCTTGAATGGCGGAGTAGACTTGATGGGCTAAATGGCCTAATTCTGCTGCTATCACATATGAACAGAGGGGAATGAATGCTGGTGAACTTGCATCATGAGAATGAACAAAAAGAATAACTGACGATTATCTGCAGCAACCGTTCAGCTCGTTACCTATGTCCATTGGGGGTTCCTCCACTTTGGACTCTTCGGCCTCACTGCCACTGGGGGGCTCTTCGGGAGTGTTGCTCTGGCGTTGGTCTACATGCTCGGCTTCCTTCTCCCTCTCCTCCTGCCGCTTGCGGGCCTGTTCTTCCGTCTGCGCAATTTCAGCCGCGATTTTCTCCATGTCAACCTCCACCTTCAAATTGCATAACTGCACAAGGGAAGGAGAGGGGAGACCAATAAAATGCTGCAGGACCTGAACCTAGCATGCAAGCGAACACTAAATGCGTAACTATTCCCCCATAACCTGCATTTGTCTGATGCCTTTAATGCTGTAAACTCCCAAGAACCTCGGTAGAATTGGCAAACATCATTGGGCAGCGCCAGGCAAAGGAAAAAACATGGAAGATAGACACAAATAGCTGCAGTAACTCAGCGGGTCAGACAGCATCTCTGGAGAAAAGCAATAGGTAATGTTTTGGGTCGAGACCATTCTTCATACTGAGAGCCAGGGGAAAGTGATGCAAGAGATATAGAGAGTGATATAGAGAGGTATAGAACGAATGAATGAAAGATATACAAAAAAGTAATGACGATAATGGAAACAGGCCATTGTTAGCTGTGGGCTAGGTGAAAACGAATTACAATCAGACTGAACAAGTTGACTTTCAACCTAGTACAAGGACAGGTGGGGGAGGGACGAAGAGAGATGGGATGCAAGGGTTACATAAAGTTAGAAAAATCAATATTCTCTTCCTACATAAAGGAAAAAATGGCATAGTTGAGCAAAAGATTGTTTCTAGTTTAGTTTTAGAGATACAGTGTGGAAACAGGTCCATCAGATCACCGACCAGCGATCTCCACATATTAACATTGGCCTACGCATACTAGGGCCAGTTTTTACATTTACCAATCTAATTTATCTACATGCCTGTACGTCTTCGCAGTGTGAAGGAAACCGAAGATCTTGGAGAAAACCTACGTGGTCACGGGAAGAACGTATAAACTCCAAACAGACAGCCCCTGTGGTCGGGATCGAACCCGGGCTGAGGTGCTGCAAGCACAGTAAGGCAGCAACTTTGCCGCTGCCCGTAAGTTATAAAAGTAAATTTTAAAGAGCAAGCAAGAGAGCACAAGCTGCGAAGTAGACAATAGACAATAGGTACAGGAGTAGGCCATTCGGCCCTTCGAGCCAGCACTGCCTAGGAATGAATTGCAGAACTCAGAGAGTCAAAGACAAAAGGAGGAATGGGGCCAATGGAAAGATAAGGGAAACAGGGAAGTACAAGGCCAAAACTGGAGCATTTCATATTAACTGCATCAAGTGGCACATGAGCCAAAGACAAGTCGAGGTGACGAGTTGCAGATTTACAGTGTTCACTGCCATCATTGATACTACAAGCTTGAGGGCCATTCTTGAAATCAAATCCTCTTCACAGGAGGTATTGTCTTTCTGTTACCTATCCAGTTCACGCCCTCTCTTACAACATGAAACTCAATACTGTCTCCAATACTCTAAACAGTGTCTTATTTAATTTTGGTTAGATTTATCAATACTTCATTACTATATTTTCTAATCAAATTCTGAAATTTTAGATTTTTAAAGGCTATATCAACTCGAATGCCCTGTAAATGCCCTGCCATGTTAGACTTAATCGCTCCTTCTTTACCATATTATATTCCACAAATATTGTCCTAAATTCCCCTTCCCTTCCAAGAACTGAGCATTAAATGTCACCGCGTACTACTTGGTATTGAATTCTATCTGCTGCTGTTCAGTCAATTCCCACTGCAATTCTTTGACTCTTCCAAAGGATAAATCATATTTTCCAATTTTTGTAATTGCAAATGTTTGCACAAAAAAAAATGTTAGATTTGGCTTGGTTTACTCAATATTAAAGCCTTATATTACTTGTGTATACTGGCTAGTCTATACAACACCTGGAAAGCTGTCAACAAATTCCCACTCATTTGAGAATTCCTACTCTAAACCAGTTTCCACTTCATAAGTTCATGTCATGGGAGTAGAATGACCATTCGGCCATTCAATCATGGCTGATCTCTCTCCCATTCTCCTGCCTTCTCCCCATAACCCCTGACACCCGTTCTAATCAAGAATCTATCTATCTCTGCCTTAATTCACTTAATTGGGCTATTCTGGCTGGTTGTATTGCGGCCTGGTTTGGTAACTTGAACGTCCAGGAGTGGAAAAGACTACAAAAAGTTGTGACCACTGCCCAGTCCATCACCGGCTTTGACCTCCCCACCATCGGAGGGATCTATCACAGTCGCTGCCTCAAAAAGGCAGCCAAAATCATCATAGACCCACACCATCCTGGCCACACACTCATTTCACCATTGCCATCAGGAAGAAGGCACAGGAGCCTGAAAACTGTAACGTCCAGGTTCAGGAACAGCTTCTTCTCTACATTTAATTGTCCCATCCAAGACATATGACAATAAAACACCCTTGACTATACTATCAGCCCCAGATAAACAATCAGCCAAGCTAGTGTGCCACCGAGAAGCATCATGAAAAAAACAGAGCTGCATTTAGTGATACATTCAGCAACTCACAACAGAAAGAGCTGACTCAACCCTTTAAATGCAAAACAATTATAGTTCCTGACCCACATCAGCAATATTGTTTTTTCAGTGCTGGGTGGATGGAACGAGCTGCCAAAGGAGGCAGCTCAAGTTTAGGCAGGGACTACCGCAATGTTTAAGAAACATTTAGACAGGTACATGGATAAGACAGGTTCCGGGCCAAATGCAGGCAGGTGTGACTCGTGTGGGCGGATGTGTTGGCAAGTGGGGCCAAAGGGCCCATTTCTACACTATATGACTACGAGTCTCTGAGAACAATGCACCTGCAAACCACTCCGTTATTCTTACCTGTTTCAGCTCACTATTAAACAGTTGTGTAGTTTCAAGAAATTTCCGTTTCTTGTCTTGGTGGCGATCCTCAATCTGAAGCAGCTCCGCTTCCAACTTCCGCTGAGGAGAAGCAGATGCAAACATTCATTATTTACGGCCTGCCCGACTACTGGACAGCATGTTTCTTGCTTTGCGCTGCTTAAATACAACTATCAATTATTCTACAATAGTCAAGCTAAAGTTGAAGCTTAAATTGTTGGAAACATGAGGGCCAGCACAAGACTGGTTGAAGCACTCAGCCATACACCGACTCAATCATTAATCCCAGTTATGATTGAGGGAAGGTACGATGGGAAGATGGGAAGAGGCTCCCTGGGTTGGTCACACGCCTTGGTGGTTATACAAATATAATCAGGTGCAGCATTAAAATAAAGTACAAATGTGGGTCGTGCATGAATATTGGTGGTCGTTGAGGGGCACGGAATCCAGAGACACTCACTGGAGAGATGGTGTTCAAACACACTTCCTGGAAACAAGAGAATCACACAATATGTAATCCAAGACCATCTTTAATGAATGTGCAGACTAGAGCAGTACAGTGGATCGTTAGTTGTCAGAACATCCTAGCTGCTTCCAGAAGTGCGCAGTATAGGACGTGGCTGGTAATATAAATGATACAGTAAGGTGGGGTTAGAGATGCTAGTCTACTATGGTTGGTTGCCATGCATAAACCAATCTACAGTTCCCACATCATTTCTACCTTCTCAACTCACTGGAAGGTTTCTCACCAATACACCAATTGAGCTATAAAAAAAGCTCAGCTGCAAAGTCACAGCCAGGTCACGGCACTAGCAATGCTGGTCACGGCATACATTCAGAATGGCCACAAGCGATTGTTCATTCATTCTCAGATGTGTTCATTGATGCATCTTCCCCAAGTGCTCTACTGAAGGTCATGCTGAGATATCTTTCTGCCTCACTGCAGTTCTTCCTGTGAAGGTGCTGCCACTGTGTTGGAGAGGGAATGCTGGGATTTACATCCAGTGACTACGAAGGAATGCTGAAATATTTTTAAGCCATGATGTTGTTCAACTGGGAGAAGCCTGCAGATGATGGCGTTCCCGTGCATTAGCTTCCCTTGTCCTCGCTGGTGGACGTCAGGGTTGGACAGCACTGTTGATGTAACCTGAATGATTAATTGCCATGTACAAAATGTACATTGGACACACTGCAGCCATTATCCAGTAGTGCTAATGTAATGAGATATTTAGGGTGAATCCAGGAGGCTACTTTCCTCCAGATGATGTTGAACTTTGTGCGTTGTTGTTGTTGTACTTAGCGGGCAAGTGGAGAGTCGTCCACCATTTGCCATGTGCCCTGCATGTGCTGGAAAGGTCTTGGCTTGCTCTTGTAGCCACAGGAATAACATGGCTGATCCAGCTGAGTTTCTGGGTAATAAAAAATACCCCAGGATATTGATGGTGGGGAACTTGGTGATTGGGAAGTGCGTTTGAATGTGAAGAGTCAGTATTTAGACTGGTACAGTCTAGATGGAACGATGGCCTGATAAACAAGATAAATGCAAAAGATTTTGTGCAAAAAGAAGAAGAAAGAAACTTTGTTTCAAGTTTCTACTAACATCAGCATCTTATTGGTGGAAGTTGCCAACTGGTGTTAATATTAGACAATAGGTGTAGGAGTAGGCCATTTGGCCCTTTGAGCCAGCACCATCATTCAAGGTGATCATGGCTGATCATCCCCAATCAGTACCCCGTTCCTGCCTTCTCCCCGCATTCCCTGACTCCGCTATCTTTAACAGCCTTATCTAGCGCTCTCATGAAAGTATCCAGAGAACCGGCCTCCACCTCCCTCTGAGGCAGAGCAGTTCTAACTAACTGGAAATTGAAAAATGATTCCTATTGTAAAGGAGCACGTGATTCAGTTAGAGTGACTACCCACCTGGTGAACCATCAGGGACTGCACCTGGCGTTTAAGAACCTGCATCCGTGCTGTTGTCACCACAGAACGAACATCCGGCACCACACTCTCGCTCAGAATCTCACTTATCAAGCGATGGTTTCTCTGGAAGCGGGCCGCAGAGATGTGCTTCATTGAGAAGCCATCATCATAATCTGGGACGGTCGGGATAATCAGCAAATGCGAAGAAGAGAAACAAATCAATAACTGGAGGGGATAGCGCAGGGTCAGACTCATACATTAACTATCAGTCTTTCATGTTTACAAAACGTCAACCACTCTACTGCTAACAGAAAGCCACAAGCATACAATTAACCATTAGATAACTACATCATGCCATACACCAATAAAAAGATAATTGGTGAACAAAGATTTAGCCTTCCACTTTACAGCAAAAGACTAGTTTCAATGAAGCAATTTACTGGGGTGGAAGATTGCAACCTTCACGTGGGCCCTCCGCCCTGTTTCAACAAATGCAATCAACCCGGTGTGCACAATCAAATAAGATCAAACAGAACAAGTTGTCCTGCAACATTGGGCTGTGCACGCCGTACACAAGAAGAAGAAGAAGAAGAAGAGGAAGCAATTTACTAGTTTCCCTTCTCGCCAAGTTTCTGCCTCCTGGGCCACACATGCTTCATTCCTCCCCAACCCCCCCCCCTCCCCGCCTTCCAGGAACTATTGCTCCCCCTACCCCAGTGATCTACAGGGTGTGGAGGTGGTCTATATAATTAATCAACAGCTGACAAGACAGAACTAATTCCAGATATTGCTTTACATCAGCAATGAACGAATGATGCTGTAACATTTATCACCACTAACTACCTGCAGATCAAGAGGAAATATCAAATGGTAACTGATTTTTTCCCCCCTCACAGCTGTCCTTGGAGTTTAGCAGTGTCAGAATCTGAGGGTGTTGGTGAGTGAGAACCTCTTAACTCTGACCTTCACTTGAACAATGTGGCAGTGGTGACATTCAGTGGGGAGTTTCACTTTATACATTCACAAGCATGTCTGAGATATAGATCCAATTACAGTTTCAGGGGCTTCTTTCCAAATGAAGAGCATGGCCAGCATTTCAGTCCCATGTGCTGCTTGAGCTGCAGGCGGTGGGAATTGTGAGAGGGTCCCTGTGGTCTGTATGACCATATCTGCAGTCGGTGAGTCTGCTTTGAGTGCAGGCTTTCAGAGCTTGTCAGCTCATACTATATACTCGTGCAATTGAGCCATACACAAGTACTACCGGTAGTGTAAAGAGTACTCGTGTGCAGAATATAATGGTCTTTGTGTAGCTAGAAATCCTGGCATATTTACAGTTGGAATAAAATTTAGAAGAGTGACAAGGTACTGGATAAGATTAAGTCCTCTTCTGGGATGAGCAGGCAAAGAGTGACCATGCTCTGGCAACATCTTTAAGGTGTTGAATGACTGCAAGACTTCTCAGTTTGGTTCTCAATCTGCACTAGGTCTGATGCCACTTCAGTTATCAATGTTTTGCTTCTTTATAAAGACCATTTGATACAAAAATTTAGATTCAGAAGATAGGCACAAAAAGCTGGAGTAACTCAGCGGGACAGGCAGCATCTATGGAGAAAAGGAATGAGGGACGTTTTGGGTCGAGACCCTTCTGCAGATGCAGTATAGGCTGAAAAACGATTCATGAAACTATTTGATGTCATACATCAAAAGAGACAAGCCATGGGAAAGGGTGGGGCAATTAATCAACAACTACGAGTGGCTGCCAATATGTCACTACAATTTACAATGCCATCTACAACATTGAAAAGACCAAGCAAGCAAACATGATTATACAGTATGCACAAGTACAAACAAGTAAACTCCTGATGCTGCAACAAGAGCAGATCCAAAGAACACCTAGAATAAATTGTCCTTATACATGTGCTTGAGACAGTAAATGAGATGAATGACAACAATTCTTTGGCTGGAAACATTTCCATTGGGTGGAGAATCCATTACAGGTATGTTATATAACAAGTTAATGAAGCAAACTAAGATCAATTTAATCCTTGCACAGCATACGCCCCAACTGCCTCCAATGTGATCGGGAATGCCTTGAGGAACAATTACAAACTGCCATGGCAAATTTACTAATGAAGCATATCCCCAAATTACCAACGCATAATCCTTAACGACAAGCAAAAATACTTGACCTGCTTTCACATTCAGACACTGAATGGTGGACAACAGAGGGATGATTGAGAAGAAAAAGCCAGAGCAGCGTGTTGAACAAAACCATGCGGTAATCGGGCGCACCCACCCCCCCCCCCCCTCCATGTCTACTTAACCAACAAATAAGATTGTGACTGATCTTCTATTTCAGTGCAACTTTCATCTGCCATGATCCCTTATATCCAATATTCTTTCAATCCATATCTCGTTATACTCAGTGACCGAGTCTGCACAGGCCTGTTGGTTAGAGTTTGCCAACTTTTGGATGACAAAATACATTCTTCATCTCTATCCTCCAGTCAGTCTCGTATTCTGTGAATGTAATCTCTGGTTCCAGACATCCCACTCAAGTGAAGCAAATTTTCTGCATCTACCCTGTAAGAATGTTGCAGGTTTCAATAAGAACAGCTCTCTTTCTATGAAGAGCAGGAGTGCATCGACTCACTCGGGTCAATCTGTCCCCAAAGACAATTTTGCCCACCCCCAACAGCCTCTCCCCCGTTGTGAGAATCAATCTGGTAAATCTTCATAGCACTCCTACTGTGTCGTATACCCTTCCTCACGAAGGAAAACCAGATATATGAACACAATATTCCAGGTGAGGACTCACAGATAATTAGTTATACTTCCTGACTTTTATATCGAAATGCTCTTGAAGTAAAGGCCATTCTATCCTTTGTCTTCCTGATTACTTGGAGAAACAAGGCAAGTGTGAAGACGTCTTCCTGCACCCTTTGCACAACTCGCACTGTAATCCAGCATTGTTTGCGACTTTGGGAAGGCATGATAGAGTCACCAGAAGTGAAAATAGCCGAAACTTTTAATATTACACAGACAATTCAAATGTGCAAAGTGAACTGTATCGCCAGGTGCAGTCTGTAGTAAACCTGGGCTGCGTTTGTGCCGCTACTTACCATCAGGGTCCTCAGCTGGTTGGATACTCATGTAAGGTTCCCCCTTCTCTATCCTTGACTGACGCTGGCGACTCTCCTCCTCAAGAGCTGCCTCCGCCCGGCTCTTTGCATTGATGTAGGCAAGATATGCAGGAGAGCTGTGGTATGCTTTCATGGCTTCATTATACTCCACCTAAAAGCAGAGATACAAGAAGACACTCACAACCAGAGAGCAGTGCTGATCTACTATCTACCTCATTGGTGATCCTCACACTTTGCTGGCTTTACCTTGCACCAAACGTTATTCCCTTATCATGTATCTATACACTGTAAACGGCTCTGCTGTCTGGTTAGCTTTTCACTGTACCTCGGTACACGTGACAATAAACTAAACTCAACTGAACTGACAGATAGGAATGACCAAAATGTAGCAATTAATTCCCAATGGTTTTCTCTGTAAGATCACCTATCGAGGAGAGACAAGAATGTGAGCAAATGTTATTAGCAACTCTCCCAATTGTCCCCATAAGGTTTGGATACCCTGACTGAAATTAATGGCGTGGGGAATCACAGGTGTGAAACCTTGCACCTTGTGCTTCATGAGATAATTTGGATTCACAATTTCAGCATGATTGCTCTACCCTAACTTCATATTTTTAACTACAGACACAGGGACAAACTATATTAGATGTTTTTCTAAAATCTACCCAAATGGCAAAAATATTCAGGTATGTGTAGGAAAGAACTGCAGATGCTGGTTTAAAATTGAAGATATACACAAAATGCTGGAGTAACTCAGCGGGACAGGCAGTATCTCTGGAAAGAAGGAATAGGTGACGTTTTTGGGTTGAGACCCTTCTTCAGACTGATCACTCTGAAGAAGGGTCTCGACCTAAAACATCACCCATTCCTTCTTCCCAGAGATACTGCCTGTCCCACTGAGGTACTCCAGCATTTTGTGTCTAACTTTGGCAAAAATAAAACGTTAGATAAGCTACCTCATCATGCACGGAGACATCACACATCAGAAGGTTCAAAACAGCACATTTCTTTAACCATGCAGATCAATGACAATGTAAGGAGGTTTGTGGAGGATTAACAAATAATTCTTGGTATCACTGCACGTGGAATGTTGCCAAACTGATGAAATTTCCAAAGATTTATGTTCTGGCTCTCTAAAAGGAAGTGATAAAATGATTCATCTTTTGCTCCTTGGTTTTCAGACCCTACAATCAAACACAACATATCTGGCAGTTGGGGAGTTTGAAACATCAGCATAAAAGTTATGGAACTCATGCTCTACAAAATGTCCTGGACAATCAAAGACTTGTTCATGTGCAAGATGCTGGAGACTCAGCAGGTCAGGCAGCATTTGGTAAATGGGTGGATTAACATTTCAGATCAAAGACCCTGTCAGAATCCTCGCTCACTTCTGACCTGGTAATTGCTTTTGCCATCCGGTGTTTATATTTCAGATTTTCAGTATCAGCAGTTTTTGGTTAACTTTTTTTGCATAATTAATTCACAATATTAATTTCCCCCTCTGTCCAAGACGCCAGTCAGTCAAGCACAGGCGCTAAATTCTTGATTCATCATCAGTATAACAATGGAAGTGGTGATCTATCTCAACATGCTAACAATGTGGTTAGCACAAAATGTATTGCATTTTCACAAAACTTGATCACGTCTACTTGCTCTGTAAACAAAATCAGCTAGATCTATGGAGAGGGCAAGGTCAAACGCATGTGAACTGAAATGCTGCAAGCTTCATTTTGATTCCACCGGACAAATCCTTTGAACTTTGCTGCCTGTCCGTGCGGAATCCTGGCACCCTTACTCAAATGGCCTGTTCAACACAGTGAACATTTTGTTCAGCTGATCCTACTGTAGGAAGAGGAGATGATTTAAAACTGCATGCCATACCCCAATGACACCATAGGCAATCAGTGTGGGACCTGACTTGGTGAGACAGTCTGAAGGTCACTCTGCCACTCCTGGATGTGTAACCACGAGGTGTGAAAATGTTTCAATGCTGATATTCTTTAAGCCAACAAGAATAAACATGCCATCCTCAATGAAAAAGGGAAAAGGGAAACACACCTATATTGTTTGACACTAACAGTTGGACATATTTTATGGTCATTGGAATTCGATTACTGAAAGAAATCCTGTTCCTGCAGTTTTACCTTCTCTGCTTCATAGTCATTCAGATATTCCTGCTTTTCCTCATCTGTGAGATCCCGCCACATTCCACCAATGATTTTCCCTATTTCCCACAGCTTCAGATCAGGATTGGAAGCCTTAACCTGGTCCCATACCTAAAACATAATAATGAGACTTATTTACAGAGCTAACACAGTAATAGAATGATCACACTGTCAACCGGACAGGTTATGGGTCTAGCACCACCAGCACCCACCAGCACCCACTCAGCATCAGAGAGGGAGTCCTGTGATTACTACTACAACAAATCACACAGATTAGTTTTGTTTTAATATTTAAAGTTTAAATTAAGCTACAGCTCTTGGTGAGATCATGGGTGGAAGGTGACTGGGAGGAGTTAGTACATCTGAGATTGTGAGGGAGCAGAAATCAAACATGGGCACTATGAAATGACAAATGGTGGCTAAATATCAGCAGGTTAAATGGCCGAATACCAGGAGGGCAAATGCAGCCGCTCACAGTAGGAGCCAGAAACTCAACTAAGTGAATTACCAGGAAACAGATTGGCAATAGAATGAAGTAAATAACAGCCTTTATTAAAGTTGCACCCTATGGGAAACTGGATTTGAGATCAGCCAGGCAGGTTAATGAGGATCGATGAGAATTTACCTTTAGGAATGTGTTACAGCCTCCACCTATTGCAAGACTTCACAGGTTTACACACATAACACAGGACACCCAAGACAGGTACAGACCAGAAAGTAATCCCACTCCTTGCTGGAAACTCAATTCTAAGGAGTTGGTACGACAGTCACCCTCCCGCGGGCGGCTAGCTTGTGTAATCAGCTGGCCTGGGCCTGGGCCTGGGCCTGGGCCAGGTGAACGAGTGCTGCAGCAGGTGAAGCATGATACAATGCTGCAGCTACCATACCTTTCTGCTGTAGCGCATGTAGGGCATCAAGGGCTTGTCTGGAGGCTTCGGGGGCTTTGGAATAGTGATGCCTGACGAAGTCTGGAGGGAAACATAAACATTATTATCTTGCACTTTGTGACAAATAAAAGCGATCGACATCAAACTGTCATAAAACAGCATGAAATAAAATGTCACCTTTTCATCAGCTTTTGTCCACCCACCTACCAATCAAAGCCCTGCTCACCGATATCCATCTATAACTTGTAGGAAGGAACTACAGATGCTGGTTTAAACTGAAGATAAGACACAAAAAGCTGGAGTAACTAACAACGTTAGAAAAGGTAAGGGGAGTGGCAAAGTTGAGACGGTTGATGTCATGCCGGCAGTTAGAAATAAAAAAGTCAAGAGAAGGTTTTCTCGATGGGCTGAATGGCCTAATTCTACTCCTATCACTTATGATCGCAGGACATTGCAGCTTAAGATATGTGAGCAATTATCAGTCTGTATGGGGGCATTGTGTGTGTACAGATTGCCTGGATGGAAATATGATCAATGCCAATGGTTACGTTCAGCAGAAGTCTCTTCAAAACCCACCCTCATCCCACCACATTCGTAAATCGTTTTGCTTTCCTCTCCCTTACAAGTGTGTCTAGTTTCTCTTTAAATGCTATTTCCCCTTGCGACAAGGAATGCTAAACTCTTACTTCACCATGTGCAAAGTTACAGGTCACTTTAACTGCTTCTCCACGTCAGGTACCATCACTTTTAGCTTTTTTGTTACTTCTTTCCTTGCCGAGCCTCTTTTCATTTCCCTTCTAGATGCCCTGCCCAAAACTTTTAGCATTCCTTCACCTTCTTACTCTTCAAGTACCATGTCAGACTGTACGACACTACAGATAAACGGAACTCTATAATCACGTCTCTCTTGCCGCCCACTACACTCAACAAACACGAGCTGTTTTCTTCCAAGCAGTAGCTTTAATCACTCAATCCTATCCCCCGCTGATCTTGCCATCTACAAATCTGCTCGGGGCTAATCCCACAATCTTTCCTGTCCCATTCACGTCACCCAATGCTCATCCTTTCTCCAAATCTTATTTCAGAATATCTCTTCACACAAATAAAACCCCTGACCTCTACCGGTTTATTATGGATGGCATCAGGTCCTGGACAGAAGCTTCACTAACAGTGATGATACCTTCCTGGTTAACTCATCATTTTCTTTCGGTTGTACATTTAAATTCTTTCCCAGTCCAAATGCAGGGCTCGCATCAAATCACGCTCTGCTGTGTCTCCCGCTCCGCCAGTACCTTTTCCTCACACTTCATTGTATCCTCCCTTCTATTCTCTTAGAATCCTTGTTCTCAACCATTCAAATTACTTTAGACAGATACAAAAAGCTGGAGTAACTCAGCGGGTCAGACAGCATCTCTGGAAAAAAGGAATAGGTGACGTTTCGTGTCAAAGCCGTCTAAAGTTTAAACCAGCATCTGCCGTCCCTACATATTCCTCTTAAAACTGTGCACTGCCACTTCTCATCCTCACAGATTTTCACTTCCACCTTAACTGATCATGCTCTTGCTAGAATTCACTGTATTTCACTCCTCCATTTACCAAATAACCTTTCTCGTAGAACCTGTCCAATGGGCATTGCACTTAGCCTCTCTATCATAGTCAGAGATATTTACAGCACAGAAACAGGACCTTCAGCCCACTATAGAGTACCCAACCATACAAACCCAGCCTTCGGAATCACGGAAATACATGTGCTTGACTAGATATTTCTTAAATATTCAGAGAAATTCTGCCTTAGTTTAGATGATTATTGTCACGTGTACCGAGGTACAGTGAAAAGATTGTTTTTGTTGTGTGTCATGCAGTTAATTAACTCCCCCTGACGTAGTAAGTTCTAGATTCCAACTTCAATTAATAAATTCCTTCACAGAATTAATAATCTAATATCCCCCACGGTCACAGGGAGAACGTCCGAGCTCTGCAGAGACAACACCCATGGTCAGGATCAAACCCAGGACCTCTAGAGCTGTAAGGCAGCAACTCTACCGCTGGGCCACGTCAGTCTGAAGGGTCTCGACCCGAAACGTCACCTATTCCTTCGCTCCTTAGATGCTGCCTCGCCCACTGAGTTTCTCCTGCATTTTTGTCTACCTTCTATTTTTCCAACATCTGCAGTTCCTTCTTAAACAAAATGTCAAAAGGGTAATGAGTGGGCATAATGACATCCTTCGCTCCTTAGATGCTGCCTCACCCGCCGAGTTTCTCCAGCATTTTTGTCCACCCTTTCGACATTATTATTTTGAACATGCCTGTGATATTTTAATGGTCTTATGTATTGACTTCCAAAGCCACTAGCTTTTCAACATTTGAACTTTAGTTGGGTCAATCTGAATAAATGTCACATTTATACTGAAATTCATGAGCCAGTTTTTTCCCAATGAATATAAAATATCCCTTTTCTAATAATGTTTCCATCTAGACAGTTTACAATATCACATCTTTAGTTTAATTAACCACACAGAAATCAATTTAATCCTTCTATCTGTACATATGGAAATGATCTAAAAGTATGGAATGGTTAATTTGGAGATGCTCTTGGACTCTCTAAGATTGCTTCTTCACTCATGCTGGTGTGCAGTTTGTTACTCACCTTCTCCCTGCCGATTATACTGGACGCACGTGGAGTTCCGTTGTGGAATGGGGCCGAGGAGCCACAAGAATCCTGTTTATAAACACAAGTCACGTAATTTGTTATATCGAAAGGAAGCGGACAATAAATCATGATGATAAAACTCCATTTGTTAATTCCAGTTACAGTGTTTCAGAAGTCAACTGTCCACTTGGTTTAGAAGGTTCGAATGCAAGGTATTGTGAAATGTTTAGGTGACGAGAGTTCTCACCAGACAATATTTTAGGTACTTTAGAATAAGACATGAACAGTCAATGTTCACATGAGAATTTCCCAGCAAATCCTTGTTATACTTACAGAATCAATGGTATGATGGAAACAACAACTGAACCCCCCCCCACCACTCCCCTCCCCCTCCAAAGATAAACAAGACTAATCACCGTGATGCAATTATCATCACAATGGATTTTGAGATGAAGAAATCAACTGTCGGATTCATATCAAAACGGAGCTTTAAAATACACAATCACTTGCTTCTTCTGTTGGAAGAATGGATAATGATTATGCTGAGTATCTCACTTCTAGAAAAGAATAGTTTAGCATTCTCCCTCATACATGCCGATCTTTCAGTGAAGAATGTGCAGCTCTTCTAAATTAACTTTGGTTACTATGGCTGTAAAAAATGAAGGCTAGCAGGAAAGTCTGATTACCCATTTTAGAATTTGAGACCGTGCTGTAATTTTGAAAAATAAATCACAGTAATGATTTTGACGATTTCCATTTGAAAGTTAATACATTTGTTTTCAAGAAGTTACAGGTTTGTTGAGATGCATCGTTGGTATTTATTTTAAATCCATGCAATTTAACCACAACATAATCTCTCAAATTTCAGGTATTCAGTACTGAACACATTTAGGTTTGAGTTACTTGTTCTGGCAGCAGGAAATGATATTGAATGAAATGTTGCTTCAGTTGTAACTTTTCATGTACCAGGTCAAATGTCCATTAAAACAAGATTTACATTTTAGTTTGGCTCATGAGGGGAACGATAGGATAAATCTTTATTTATGCCTGGAGGGAAATTGTTCTGCCAACAGTCACTACACACAAGGTACACGAAAACTTGAAATTAAAAGTAAAAACAAAAAGACAAACGACTGTTTGCTGGCTGCCGTGTACACAAAACCTTCACCGGAACAAATGAACCAAAAAACAGATTCATCCCCTGGGCAGAGGATTCTAAACTAGAATGCCCCACCATCCCACACAGCTGCCCCCCCTACGCCGGGACCTCCAGTGTTCTTCACAGTTGCTCTCCCCCCCCCCCCCCACGCTGGGTCCCCATTGTCTTCCCCTTCCCCCCCCTCAATGCTCATTGACCGCTGTCAGTTTACCCATCAACCACGTGCTCAAAAACCCACGCTGAATCTTAGCCGAGCAATTACTCAATTTCAAAACTTTTCAAATCAATTAGAACTATTGTTCAGCTGAGTAATTGGGCCCAGAAATGACAAGTTGAGTTTAATTCAGATAAATGCGAGGTATTGCATTTGAGCAGCCAAACTAGAGTAGGGCCCTGGGAAGTATTGTATAACAGAGTGACAATGGAGTACAAGTACGTAGTTCCCTGACAATGGCATGACAAGGGTGTGGACAGGACGGCGAGGCAAGCTTTTAGTCCACTGGCTTTCATCAGTGAGAGGACTGACTATAGAGTTTGGGATGTTTTGTTGCAGTTGTGAGATGTCGGTGCGACTATTTTTGGAGTGCTTTGTTCAAGAGAATCAAGGTCATCTTCTTTTGGTCACCCTGGTACAAGAAGGATACCATTAAGCTGGAAAGAGTGCGCAGAAGATTTACAAGGATGCTGTCAGGACTCGAGGAACTGAGCTATGCAGGGAAGTTGGGCAGACTAGGACTTTATTCCTTGGATTGCAAGAGGCTAAGGGGTAATTTTATAATGGTGTATAAAATTACGACGATAATTGATAGGGTGAATGCACACAGACTTTTTTCTCAGGATTGGGGAAATAAAGAAATAGAGTGCACAGGTTTTCGGTGAGAGGGGCAAGATTTAATAAGGACCCTGTGGCATCTTTTTTTTAAATACAGAGAGTGCTACAAACATGAAATGAGCTGCCAGAGGAAGTGGTTGAAGCAGGTACAATAACAACATTTAAAAGGTATTTGGACAGGTACATGGATAGGAGAGGTTTACAAGGATATTGGCCAAACATCTTCAACATGACAAGTTGAGCCAAAGGGTCCGTTTCCATGCTGCAGTACTCTATTTAACAAATTATTGTCTCTTTTCTTTGGAAATTCTTCCAATCCCAGAGCCCTCATTTCTGTGCTCTTTCGATTCTTATTGTGTGATCATTCTTAATTAAATTGGTCTTGTTAAAACAGAGCAGGAAACACTGGCTTGTCCTGAAATGTCTGGCCTATCTGTTAAACCTTAACCTCCTTCGACCTTCTGACAATATATCGTCAAATTTCAATTGACGCTACTCCTATTATGTGGCTTCAGACGTGAAAGGCAGTGCTTATACAAAGCAAGTTGTTGCCATGTCTATTACTGAGAACAAAAGATGTAACCACTAGAGGACGACAGCCACCAGTATTTTGTTTCAAAAAAGTTAACATTTTTGTGGCTTTATTTCATAATTTACAGGAATGGTAAATAAGGATTAACGATGACACCTTAAAGACTGAAGATTCCTCACAGTCAATTATGAATGAAGCAGGACACCTTGAGTATTTGTTAAAGAAACAACTACTGTAGTCAGGAATTCAAAATAGTTTGGAATACAAGACGAGATACTTTTACACAATTTGTGTGTTGATTTGAAACATTCACCAAAATTAATTAAAATACAGATCTGTCACAGAGTCTGGTTACTGATTTATATGTGATCCCATGGACAATTTATTTGAGCTTTTGTAAATAATCTTTTGGAAAATGAGTGACCCGAAGAAGAGGTCCTGGTCTGAATCTGTTCTCAAATGACACGTACTTTTGAATGAATGCTTAACTCTTAAAATATAACAAATGGGCAACTTGGAGAAACACTCAATGGGCAACACACCAGAATGTAACAGAGCAAATTTAGAAAACTGCAGTGAAATCAAAATCAGAAAGTTCAGACAAACCATCACGTGTTCCGATTTTCCAGGACTCAATGTATATTATGCCATTGGATTTTATTCTTAACCCAAATTGGTTCACATCATATTTTTAATGGAATGATGTATTTTTGCAGTTACTCCTTTGACACCCCATGGATGAAGAGCAACTGAATAAATCTACTTTATTCAAATTTCCAGAGTAAGAGGGAAGGGTTCCTCTAATCACCAGTTTAAAAATTACAAATACAAAAGTCACATTTAAAATAATCAATTTTTGCACAAATAATAAAGTGAATTTCCCACCTACTTGCACAAAAATAGGAGTGTTTTCTACCTTTAAGGAAGCTTTCTACTCTATTCCAAATATAAACAGAAGATGTTGAATGGCTGAAAAGATCAGGTTTCACTCTCCCCACAGGCCCAGTCTGGTTTTCTTTTCTGTTTTCAGATTAGTTTTCCAGCATTTCTCATTTTTCATTTTCAAGTCCAAATCTGTCTTCTAATCGGTCTTCAGTGAAATTTATTTGATGCAGCTTTGGTTATTCATGATTCAAAAGTTGTCTTTCAAATGTGAAGGACAATAGAGGAAGTTATGCCGCAGTAATATAATGGACTGGTTTATATATGGAATTTAATGACAGATTATGTATGACTAACCTGAATGATAGAAAAGAGCTAATTACTGCTCTTTGGGTGCAAGAGTTTAGTAAATATTAACTAGGTTACTGTTTCAGTTTTAGAGGAGAGTATATTTGTGGAAAACCCTGCAGACATATTAGCTCTCATGGACAACCATCTATTCTGGCTTATACCCTGATTTAATCACAATCACAAGAATATTTTATTAGCCAATGAATGAGTTGTTTCTGGCAAAGGCTCAATATTAAATAGAATTAACAGAATAGAGGTCAAAATGTTAATCTACATGCTTGTCGATTTAGTTTGTCAAGTAGGTTCTAAGCGACTTTAAACTATTTGAGATCAGTGCCCTACCCCACTAAATATAGTGCCTAATGAACAAAGTGTTCAATCTAAATTAGGAAGCATATAATGAACGACCTCTCTGCGATCAATGCAATTTATATTTCTCCTTCTAGAACTGTGGTTTGATATTTTGTAGGAATATTCTTTCATTTTATACATTAGCCATGAAGCGAAACTTGCACTGAGCATTCAGACCTTGTTGAGTATATCGAGGGAACAAAACTATATAACGCACTTAACCAACAAAGTGCAAAAAATGTTGAAAATAATCAGCAGATTATACACCTGGCAAAAGAAACAGAGTTAATATGTCAAGCCAAGACCCACAAATCCAGCTCGACGTTGAGTATCTCCAGCAATTTATCTTTTATTATGAAAGGTTTAGCTTCCGTGGTATTTTCATTTTGTGCTCTGCTTTACATTCACATTGTAAAACCAATACTATGTGTGGGGTACTGAATCTATGAGAAATAACTGAATTAAATCAGGATCCGAATCAGGGTTTTGCTTTCGATAAATTGCTATCGACAGGTCTAGGCCGCATTTAGATTTGACACAATTACATGAATTGTTTTCATGAGATGGGTGACAATGCAGGTTTGCAAGCCAGCTTTGCCATTCCCTGTTTAATTCCCATAACCCTTAATTCCCCTGCACTCTCAACATCTATTTATCTCAATATTCAACAATCATAATGACTCAAAATACAGATCTGTCTGGGTTCAGAATGTCAAGATTCACCACTCTCCAAGGGAAGACATTCTTTTGCATGTCAATTAGTTGTAACTGATCATTTCACCTGAGACAATGTCCTCCAGTTTTGGATCCAGAGGAAACTCTCACAGCATGTACATGCGTTCAAGCTTCATCAGAAACACTCGCCTCCAACCCCCTTCCCGCCAATGACACAATCGTTTTTATATCACGATTTTCTATATTGCAAAGTTGCTCAGGAACACAACTATCACATTGTAGCAGAACTACCTGTACTCCAAGACAAAAATTGATCCGAGTCAACATATTGTGTATCTAACCCTTTTGTAAAGTAATTGGCATAACCGGTGACATCATTTGATGGAGATGCTGTGACGAATATTCAATTACATCTAGACTCTTTCCTGTTTTTATGAGTCATCTTGTGGTTTTTCGATGCTTGGCGTCAAATGGAAGGAGGAAATATTATCTGCTACGGCCAATAAGGATTTGATGTGTATGCTAACAGGCAGTTTTCTGCTGATACAGAAATGTATTGCTTTGGGACTAGTGTATGTCGTACCCAACCTGGAGGCAAACACTAGATGAGATACAACCCTTGGAAATTCCATTTTTAACAATGACATTTCCCTCAGCTCATGGTGATGACCAGCATGAGGGAAAATAAAAGCAAAACACGGACATTAACATTGGCATGCACACAGCTTTTCTGAACTCTAGTTTGGAGTATAGTAATAAAAAGATCCCAATAATCAAAGGATCATATAAAATATTTTTGAAGGTGAAATAACAAGACTTAAAAGTCACTGAAGTTCTGTGCACAGGATTAAAGCAGATGTCTGTTTTGCTGCAGTATTTAGTCACCGTCTAACTACATTTCCAATATTTATTTTGAAACCCACACAATTCTTCTAGTGCTGCCACAAAACCCAAACAAAATTCAAGTGTTGGAAATATAGAGCAATGTATGAACAACTGAAACTCAGGTTAATAGTTCAACAAATAAAAAGGTTCATATGGAAGATCCCAACAGAAACAATTTAAGAAGGAACTGCAGATGCTGGAAAAATCAAAGGTAGATAAAAGTTCTGAAGAAACTCAGCGGGTGAGGCAGCATCTATGGAGTGAAGGAATAGTTTCTCCAGCATTTTTATCTACCAAGAGAAACTATAATGTCTTTGCAAAAAAGATGCGGTCAAAGTTTGTTAATGTTTCCAACAATATCAGTTTACATTAAAAAATTCCACATTTTCACACAGTGTCTGTATTAATTCTTGCGCTTTTGTTGTTTCCCAGCCTGCAGCAGGTAAAGCTGACAAATTGAACCTCCTGAATCAATGGTCCCAAATAAGCAAAGTAAAGAATCTAAAAGCAGCTTCCTCCTTTGTCTTGTCTAATCACCAGATCTGCAGACCCAGCACAAACAGTGTCCCGACCTAACCTTTTTTTTGTTGCAGTGCAATAGTTAATACTCCTACCGTGACCCGGCTGTTGGTGCCTGGGTTCCCTCCCAGCCTGTAGTTGTTGTAGGCCAGATGACTGTATGGATTGTATCCCACAAACCCTGGGGTGCTGGGCATTTGCTGATGGAAACAAATGAGACAAAACACGAATGAGAATGAGTTCAAACAAGAAACACAGAAATGAAATGGTCAGCATACAAAAAAAGTGGCAAAAATTCAAACATGATTGAGCATGAAGAAGCAGTTCTACTGACTGCGTCGCTACACTTGGGAAACTGGCGTCATCCCCTCACAGTCCTGAACATACAGAGGTGAAAATAATTGCACATCTCCTTGTGATCATCTTATACGGATTTACAACAAACATTCCAACTTTTGGACTCGTGTGAAAATGTCCTTTTTCCATTTGTTGGTGAGCCTTCTTGCTTCCACATAGTGCTACTGTGCACAGTGAGTGAGCAAACCAGAAGTGGGAATCAGTATCAGTGATCAAGGAAGGTGTTAAAGGACAAAGGATGTGACGAAGGGTCTCTGACCTGAAACATTGACTCGGTTTTTCTTTCCATATATGTGATCTGACCTGCAGAGTATTTCCAGCATTTTCTGTGTTTGCTCTCAAATGATAACCAGCTAAGGAACTGCATCAGCCAAGCAGTTAAACCCGTGTTTTTTTTTGGGGGGGGGGGGGGGGGGGGGAGATCAGGTAGATCTGATAGGATGCTACAATCAGAAAATTTGAAACTGGTGTTAATGCAAATGGATAATGGTTGCTGCTTTTTAGCAGATAGACGTGAAGTGGTGGAGAATAATTCATCGATATGGAGGAGATATACCTTCTACTCAGAGACAAACATTAAATGAGATGAAGAATGTATTGCTTCAGACTTCGACGATATTGTAGCATTCATCACTTAGCCTCATCATTTGGTCAAACTCAACATAAAATATCATTAAAAAATATCTTTACCAAAGGAAAATAAAATCAACAAATGTAATTTGTGTATGTTAGGAAGATTTCCTAATAAAATATCCTTAAATGAGAAGGGACACAGTCTGATACAGACCAGAGCGAGGGGATTCAACGCAGTTCCCATTGGGAGTTCATTCATAAACAAATAACCAATGTACAATCCACAATGTCCTCCAGAATTTTGAACAGTTAAGAAATAAGGACATTTCATCTTCCCATTTCTCACCATGTAATTTTAGTACATTTTGAATAAAAGTACATTGAAGTTTGTTTACAAAATTAATGATAACTGCACTGTGGAGAAAGATTGCACCAAATCTTTGGACATCGTTGCCACCTTCAAACATAAACACAAAACGTCACGAAAATCCATCCATTAATATTTGGCAGTGTCTCAATTCAATTCTGCATTTAATGCCATTCTGCATTTAACAATAAATACATGTCATAACAGTACAGGAATTACACAAGGAGCAGCTAAGATGAGGTTAAAAGTTTTAATTATCAACACGTTCTATAGTTAATGATAATCCTTATTCCCTCAAATGCTGCTATTAGTACTCTATCTGAGGCTGCAAGTTAACAAATGAATTGTATTGCTTTGATAAACTGCATTGTTAGTTATGGAATCTCAGCAATAATTTCATTCCTCAAGCCTACTGGTAGCATAGTTCACTTTCACCATTTGGCTGAGTAACATTACAGCAAATAATAAGACAATAGTTACTGCAAAATGAAAGTGTAGTGCAGTCTAATTTTACCACATAAATAATTCTGCACTTGTAAATCCTGCCCTTTCAACTCATGTCAACAGCACTACCATATTACCATGCCTTGCATGTTTTTTTTTATTTTAAAAATCTGATATACACATCGTGCTGGCTTGGTGTTTACACCACTTGAACACTTCACATGCTGACTGTATTTATGTATGCAGTCTTGACTGATACTGACCAATGCAGAACTTGCAGTTTGGTACAATGTTTAATCATTCTTAAATTTAAAGTTAATAACCTTTAGATATTTCATAAACAAATTTGAAAAAATAGAGCACATAATATCAACCAGGTGCAGTCAATGTTTGATCCCACAAACTCCAAATTCAAGAAACAGCATGTGTAATTCAATCAATATTTTTTGTCCATAAGCAAGTCAAATTGAAACTTTTTTCAAATGTTGAAATACTTTGCAGTTAAAGCCATTTCAATATAGTGCTGTTATACCTAGCGCAAATTGCACCAAGTTTCAATGCCAACATTTACTTGGCACACACCAAGCTAAATGTTCTTCCCCATTCCTCCTTCTCTTGGAGCTAATGCACTCAATTCCTTTCTCACGACTTCAAAATGTAAACAAGCCAGATGCTGTTTCAAATTCAGTATATTAGAAGGAATCGCAGGGGTGGAAGATGGTAGGGGACAACATGAATATGTTGCAAATTACCACACTGGGAGAACTAATGCCTAGAGAGATAATTCGCAAGAAAGGCAAGCAATTTTGAAAACATAAGATGGCTTGCTGGCTAATCCAACAAAATGGTGATGAGAACAATGTAGAAGGCAATTAGAAAATTTTGAAGGATAATATAATCTGGAAATTAAAAGTATCAAAGTCGGAGGAAAGAAATAGGATAAGAAAATGTCATGGTGGCTGACTGGCGGTATAGAAAGATAAATGGGATGTAAATAAATGTGTATAAATGTGAGGCTTCTTGCATTTTATAAAACGCAGGTAATTACTAGATGGAGCAATTTAATCAGTTAACATCCTACTGATAAAGGCGAGGGGGGGGGGAGGGAGCGGGAGCGGGAGCAGGAGCGTCATCGAAAACATAGATTTTAGAGGTTGGGGTGGAAGATTGCAACCTTCACATGGTCCGCTCTGTTTCGACAAATGCAATCAACCTGGCGTGCACAATCAAATAAGATCAAATAGAACAAGTTGTCCTACAACTTTAGGCAACGCATTTCAATCACGCCATACGCAAGAAGAAAAAGAAGAGGTTGAAAAGCTGTTAAATAGGAATCACTAGGTTTGGCAGGCACATTCAATCAATATATGGTACCAATCTTCACTCCTCAAGCTAAAGCTTGACCACAAGGTGAACTATTGTAATAAAACATCTATAATTACATGAATTCAGACACAATCAGCGGGTCAAACAGCATTTCTGAAGAACATGGATAGATGACCTTTCAGGTCAGGGCCCTTCTTCAGACTGATTGTAGGACAGGAAAGAGGGAAGACTGCTGGAAGAGAGGAAGAGCAGTACAAAGCCTGGCAGGTAATAGGTGGATACTGGTGGGGGGGATTGATGGGCAGATGGTTGGACAAAGGCCAGCGATGAACAAGACAGAAGGGTGCGAATTAAAAAGATTGAAGAGTTGTGAATTGTGAAGCTAGAGGAAGGAATGCAGGTGGAGGGGTAGGAGAGAAATAGATCCAAACATGAATGTAGTTTTAGGATTATTCAAGAACTTGCAAGAAGATGAAGCATGAGGCCAGGTGAAGGCCCTCGGGGAGGTATGAACATAGAAGGGGGGGGGGGGGGCGCTATTTAACCACCATCACAACCTGTTCCCTTCTACTAACTACAGATAACCTACAACTATATCTTATCCTCATTTCCCATCCATTTGTTGTTTTAAAATTAACAACTGTCCAAGCATCCGTACATATTTCCAAATAAGAGTTTCAAACTCCTAGCTCCCTGTGCATGTTGAAGTACTTCCCAACATCATTATTGGTTTGGATTTTTTAACCTTGATGAGCCTCCCTAGTTGAGGAATATGTTTTCTCTTGTCTGTGGAATTTGCTGCCTCAGAGGGCGGTGGAGGCCGGTTTTCTGGATACTTTCAAGAGAGTGCTAGTTAGGGCTCTTAAAGATAGCGGAGTCAGGGGATATGGGGAGAAGGCAGGAACGGGGTACTGATTGGGGATGATCAGCCATGATCACATTGAATGGCGGTGCTGGCTCGAAGGGTCGAATGGCCTCCTCCTGCACCTATTGTCTATTTCTACTTTTATTGCAATATTTTGAATTCTCCTTTAATAGTCCACATTCCAGGATAAATAGTCCTAATTTGTGCAATTTCTGGCAAATCATTGTTGCATTCCTTCAAATCCAAATATCATAAAATTTGCTTGAGGGAATTATGAGAAAGTCATAAACACACAATAAAGCTTCAAGAAGGTGATGCCTCATAAAATGATTTGTAGTAATTTGCAGAATTTATAAGGTTGGTGGATGAGAGATGTCTCTTAGATATTTATCAATTTAAGGCTTCAAAAAAAGCTTTTAAAGGCGAGTACCACTCAATAAAGTATTCAACAGGACTGATGTCTATGCTGTTCTATTACTTGGGTCTGAGAACTGGCTATCAACATCTACGCAGGAAGCTTTAAGAGTAGAAAGGTAACTGCTTAGAGATCGATCAATAGCTGCACGGGACAAATAGCCACATCTCTTCCGAGACCCTTTCTGCATCAACACACTGGCTTCAGAGGACAAGAGCTACGATTTCCAAACCATGGACCATTAATATTGCAATAGACACTTTAATCAATTTAAGTACTTGAAGGTAAGAGGCAAAACAGCCGATTAAAAAATGATGTAAACTAGGAAATAAAACAATGTTCAAGCAAATAAATAAAAATCAGTCTGTTTTCTCACCATGTTATTTTAATGTCAATTAAAATAATGATTCCACTTTAAATGGAATACCACAAAAACAAATCCAGGCTATTATGTTTGCACAAGCAGAACAAAACCTCCTTTATTCATTCATGGGATGTACACATCAATGGCAATAGCACAACTTATTTTCCATCATTAATTGCCTACGTACTGAGGAGACAGCGAGAGCTAAATGCATTAGCAGGTCTGGTGTCAAGTAGATGCCAACCTGTGTAAAGTGGAGAGATTTCTTCCCTGAAGGACAATGAAGAATCAAAGGATTCCTAGCTTCCTGGTGGTTTCACCGTTATCGCCACTGAGACTAGCTTGCTTTACTCCATTATAGGCATATTTATATAATTATTTGAATTTAAATTTCCCAGTTGTCTCAGTGGGATTCAAACTTTTATCCCTGGATCAAGGATCCAGAAATCCGGATGCTGATCCAAAGATAAACCTCTCCCTTTCATTCCGCTCCCCATTCAATTTAAACAGCTGGAGTATGGAACAACAACCAGTAAAAATGGATATTAATCGTATTTCCAACTCAAGTTAATTTACTTGCAATCTGTTAGAAATTTTAATTCCACTAAACATATGGCTAATTGAAATAAAAGTGACAGAAAGCCATTTTCCCTTTGTATTGAAAATGGAATTGGATTCTTTAGTTATCCACAACAGACACGATAAAATAGGAAGCATAACAGCAGGGTTGCAGCATTTACAGTTTGTTCCTCTCACAAACTGTGTGATGAAATCTGACAACAGGCTTTGATGACAAACATTTTTCCACAGCCTCTGGGAGAAAACAAACCCCCATCTCTTCACAACAGACACATCCAGCTGCTGCTAGGTGTTCACTGTACCGTGACATACATTAGTAGATGGAGAATGGCTCGCACAATCCCGCAGGGAAAACAAACACTGTGCTACAGGGCAGTGGTCAACCATCCCTCTGGGCAAACAGAGATTAGAACCTGACTTCATGGTTTGTTGCAAAAAGTTCGATGGACAATTGTCAGCAAATCACCTGCTCAGCCAGCTCACCCAAAAATGCATGGGAGCCACAAAAGAAGAAATTAAATGAAGCCACAGAACTAAAATGAGGATTCAATGTTATCGTTCAACAAACAAGAGCCATCGTTTCTGATGGGAGAGGCACAGTAATAGAATAAATGCTCGGAATGATTGATTGATTCAAATCAATTGTTTGAATATGAAAACTATTTGAATTTCTTGTTGAATATTTTTCATGATGACCCCACTCAAATATAATATATTTTCAAACCAATCATTTATACCTCAGCGTACTCCAAATTTCTAGCTCTTTCATTTTTTAATTCAGAGCTAATGGAAAATTCCAAAAGGCCAATAAGTAATTTTAATATTATAGAAACTTCTTCATATGCTTTTCTAGTCACGATATTTGTCATTTAATTTCCTGTTTAAAACACATTGCAACACTTGAATCAAAAAATTTTGAGCAATATTCAATTATCCTTATACCGTCTCAAAATTAACCTACTAAGAATAAGAATAATAAGAATAAGAATCTCTTTATTGTCATTGCACATGGTGCAATGAAATTTAAAAAGTCAATCCAACGGGGCGATTCACAAGAACAATCTTAAAAATATAAGGAAGGGTAAAAATATATACATATAAAAAAACAATTCAGTTGAATGTGAGTGTTATTTCTTATTTTGCATTGTTAAGCTCACGTATGGCTATGGGGTAGAAGCTGTCTCTGAGTCTGTTGGTGCGAGTTTTGAAAGACAAGGTGCTGGCTCAAAGGGCCGAATGGCCTACTCCTCTAATTCTACTGGTCTACGATTCTAAAACCTATAGAAAATAATTTTCAAACAGTTTAATTATACATAGCTCGTGGTAGCAAATGTAGGGGTCTGTTTTCTTTAGCATCACTCCAGTACCATGCAGATAGATATTCATCCTAAAGCACTTAATTTCAAATTGTATAAATCTATAAGTCATGAGAAGTGTCCGAACTGGAAATGTTGTCTATTTCCTTCCACACATGTTGCCAGACCCACTGTGTTCCTTCAGCAATGTTTGTATTTTGCTAAAAATCTACAAATCTTGCTCACACCAATTTGATTTCAAACTTTCTGTTATAAACTTTCCATTACTTTGTCACAAACGTACCATTGCACAAGTAAAATACGCGTGACGGAAACTAATTCACTGCACATGGCGAAAACTTAATGGCCAAGTTTGCAACACTTCTCCCCCAGCCTCATTGACTTGAACCTTGGTGATCAAAACATCCAATGGTTAGAAGAAGCAGCCCAGCAGTTGTTATATCAAAAGTACAATACAATGCTCATCAGCAAAGATAAACTAAACAGCGCAGGTTAAACAACAGCCAAATGCAATCCTCTCTATTCATTTGTGGATTGTGGACAATACTAAGAAGCT
This sequence comes from Raja brachyura, assembly GCA_963514005.1. The sequence continues at coordinate 993,938 of OY740812.1, forward strand.
CATCCAGGGAGTTGCGGGTAGAGTCTTTATGTTTCAGAGATTTTATGGACCAACTTAGTGCTCTTAGGCCCCCTCTGACAGCATTAACACAAATCACCAAGCATGAATAAGAATTAAGAATGATATCCAACATAGCAGTTATGCATCATCAAACAGAAAATTATCCTTCAATTTCAAATGAAACCTTCTATCACAGTCTGTTAGAAGTCCCAGTGTTATTAACACAATAGTCATGCACCACTTAACAGAACATGATACTTGAATTTATCTCAATTTTCGTAGAAAAAGCAATCTTCTGGCACATGCTGTTTTATAATATCTAATGATAATGTTTCACTACTCAGTCAACAGGCACCACAATATTGTCTACACAAATAGCATCCCCTATCTATTACCGATTTTTACAATCATGCCCTGCCACACCACCCCAATCATCACCTACAGCACAGCTTTGAGCAGACAGACAATGTAAAAGCCACAGGGTGCTCCAATTATATTTAATATCAGCAAGAAAAAATTGGCACGGCAAGCATGGACACAGGAACTAAAATAATACAAACTAGTCCAGTTTTACAATATGTTTTAAATCACATTGCAAAACCTATATCAGCCATCTGATAATCCACATTAATCATATACTAATTACTTTTATTTAATGTTAATTATATTTGATTGCTATTTAATAGATCTGGTATAGTCACTCACTTTACAGGTACATCCACCCACTTTTCATGGCCAATAGCTGCTCCCGATCACCCTGCACTGTTGGTGAAGCTGCGCCTAACTTCAATATTTCCCAAATGGCAAAGGTTAACTACCTGCAACTATGCCACTCTAGCTTTGGTCTTGCTCAACCCTAAATACACCAATATAAGAGAGCAATGAATCTTCCCTAACCAAAGATCATCTGTATTCACCAGTTAAAATTCCGACACTATTTGTGTAACAAACAATATTTTTTTAATTAATAAAAAGAATAAAGACTTACAGTGGTGGGAGCAGGGGCAGGTGGCGGCGCATAAGATGGTCTTTCTGAAACAAAATAATATTCAAATGTTAGTTTTTATACAAATTAATTATTTTGCTTGATTGACTGATTGATTGAAATATACAGCATGGAACTAGTTTAAGAAAGAGCTGCAGATGCTGGAAAAATCGAAGGTAGACAAAAATGCTGGAGAAACCCAGCGGGTGAGGCAGCATCTATGCAGCGAAGGAATAGGTGACGTTTCAGGTCGAGACCCTTCTTCAGCATGGAAATAGGCTCTTCCATTCACGCCAAGCATTGATCACCCCGTTCACACTGGTTCTATGTTATCCCAGTTTCTCATCCACTCCCTACATACTAGGGGCAATTTACAGAGGCCAATACACCTGCACAATCCCGCACGTCTTTGGGATTTAAAAGGAATCCGACGTGGTCACAGGGAAACGTGCAAACTCCACACATACAGCGCTCAAGGTCAGGATGGAGCACAAGTCTCTAGTGCTCAGGCAGCAGCTCGGAAGCTGGGCCATTGTGTCACCTTGTGCATAAATCTCTCCCCACCAAGATACATGGGTACCATGCACTCTCCAGCATCACCTTAGGTGACAATATTACCTACATAAATATCTTTCACATCAATAGACAGCATTTTTGCAGAAGTCCTGGTCACCACCACAATTTCAATGTAATCAAAAAAGCAACTGGAAATGTCAAAGTTTCTGACAGTCTCCCAAGAAGACCTTTGCAGAAGGAACTGCAGATGCTGGTTTAAACCGAAGAGAGACACAAAAATCTGGAGTTACTCAGCGGGTCAGACAGCATCTCGGGAGAAAAGGAATAGGTGACGTTTCGGGTCGAGATCCTTCTTCGGACTGAGCAACCCGAAACGTCACCTATTCCTTTTCTCCAGAGATGCTGACTGGCACACTGAGTTGCTCCAGCTTTTCACATCTATCTACAATCACATCAAAGTTAGCTTTAGACGCTGTTTGTTTATCTTTACAGCTTGTTTCAGGTCAGACACCCGATATGCTGTGCTTTTATCTGGAACGCAAAACTCCATGCAAATTCAAACCACTCCAATCTAAATTCAGGGCTAAACACTGATGTGTAATTGTTAGATGCCAAAATTATTTTGTATTGCATTAACCTCAGAGCAATATGTGAAGGCCTAGAAGCACAAAGACTGCAATACCTCATCCAAATATCTTCTATTTTTGTTTTCAGGTGTAACCTAGACTGTAATTCATCATTCATTGCCTGGCACACAATTACTGAGAGCTAATTGCAGAGCAGTATCCTTACCAGAAAAGGTTTTTTTTTAAATGATGAGATATTCAGCAACTTCTGTTAGATCGACGCAAACATCTGTTGAACTAATATGCCATATATATTTCCTATTTGAAACCACCATAGTGGTGTCATGATAATTATCACTTTCGTCTCGATCTATAACATCCTTATGGTTTCTTAATGTTGTCGATTTGTGCTGAATACTGAACTCAGTCGCGTAGAATTCCAACAATCTGCTGAGAGCAAGGTTTTAATCCAACCAGTCTGGACTAAATTTGCATCAATAATCCTGGGATGAAGCAATAGTAACTACACACATTGCTTCAGGAAACAAAACTACTGTATAATTATGAATTATCTGCACAACAAAGCAATGTCGCATTCGCTTGCACGAAAATAAGGAGCAAATTGAGATTAGACGGCAGTGCCTTGAAATGCAGCTGTTCTCTGATGCCCTCTTTATCTCCCAGGAACATAACGCAACTAAAACAGGATTTGATACATTTAAAGCAAATTACTTTTCTTCTTTACCTTAAAATGGCTGTGAATACATTTCTACTTCACAATTAACATGATTAAATGTTTATTAATGCTGAGAGTGGTGATAAAGTACAAGGAATTATTTCCATTAAAAAAAGACACAAAGTGCTGCATTAACTCAGCAGATCAGGTAGCATCTCTAGAGAGACATGGACAGGCGATGTTTCAGGTTAGGACCCTTCTTCAAAATGATTGTGGGGTCTGTGGGCAGTGGGAGTGGGGGGGAGGGGGGGTGGAGAAAGCTGGAAGAGAACTGGGGCAGATCAAAGTCTAGCAAGATGCGTGGATCCAGGTAAAGGGTCTTTTTGATTGGCAGATGGGCAAAGGCCAGAGATGAAAAGACAAAAAGTGTGAGATAAGGAAGTTACCTGCAGGCAGGTGGGACTAAGGGAAAAAAGTTGTTCGGCACGGACTTGAAGGGCCGAGATGGCCTGTTTCCGTGCTGTAATTGTTATATGGTTATATGGTTACTGCTAAAAATATTAAATGCCACACATTCCATTGTTTAACAGAGTATAATTGCACAAGTCAACAGAAGTGATTAACAATTCCAATGGCCACTGGCAGAGAGTGTAGCAGCTGTGTTCTTAAGGAACAATGGATCTGATTATTGCAGGAAAGTCTCCGCCCCCCCCTATAGTACACCCCTATCATAGACCTATAGTACACCCCTATCATTGTGATCACAGGTATTTATTAGAAATACATTGAAGGGGCATTATGTCATTTTTAGGAAAGGTTGGATATCCTGGTTATACCACTGGAGAAGTGAGAAGGGACTTGATGGAACCATAAGAACCAGGGTGGATGTGGAAAGGTAATTTCCTTCTGTGAGAAAATCGAAGATCATGCATTACTGTTTAAACAAAATAAGGGGTTGTCCACGTTAGACACCTAGCCTGCCCTTGTGTTAGAGGGTTGCAAGACTTCAGAAATCTCTTTCTCAAAGGCTAATACAAGCAACTTTTGCTATTTTTTAAGGCAGAGCGAGCAATGGTGTGAAAGACTACTAGATGTAAGCAGGAATGTGCCAGGGTTACAATAGGATCGACCATGATTGTATCGAATGGCGGGGCAGGCGAGAGGACTGAGTTGCCTACTCTTGCTCCCAATTCAGATGTCTACATGTATACCTTGGGTTGACAACCCAACAAGGAGTAGAGTAAAAAAGTCATCGAGCTGAAATGCCTCTTCTGCTACTCTCTCCACAGCACTGTTTCAACATACTACTCCCAGCAGTCTCTGTTTTTAATTCAAACATCTAATATCTGCTGTTTTTATTGTCTTCTGGAATGTATAACCAGGCAGAGTGAACGGATAAAGAAACAACAGTTGGAATATAATGTGGAAAATGGTAAATCACACACTTTGGCAAAGAAAATGAAATGCAGAGTATTTTTGATGGGGTGTTGTTTTTTTTTAAAAAGATGATTTTGATGATATTGTATACAAACCACTTAAAGATTAACGTGCAGGTACAGCAAATAATTAGCAAAGCAAGGGTATTTCAGTCTTTATTACAAAAGGGAGAAGATGTATTGCTGAAAATACATAGGGCAAATACAAAATTATATTGAAATTTTGGAAGGGAACACTATCCCCCACAACTAAAATGTGGGCAGCAGAGATGATGGAGACGCTACATCTGGAAAGAATTAGATTTGTCCTATTGGACAGGTATAATTCTTTTGAACAGATATGGTCTCCATATATATTGTATCTAGATAAGTAGCTGTTCTTGGCAACATGGCTCGACGTGCCCCCCGCGGGATCTGATGAGAATAATGTATTTTTAAAATGGAAGTAACATGTCTTTACTGATACCATCATTTGTAGTAGAGTTATTAATAATACATATTGTGATCTTTTATTTATATATATAATATAGGCAGAGGTTAAAAAAAATTTTATTTTTTTTTAGTTCTTTTTTCTTCTTTTCTTTTTTACAATTATCAAATTATTAGTTAACTATACCCTCATTGATTTATAAGCTACTTTTTCTTTATCTTTATTTCCAAAAAAATAATAGATAAGTATTATTAATGTTTTACATGTATGATAAAATGAATTATCTGATATCTGTAAACTTGTTTAAGGTATCGTAATTGATTATCTTTAATAAAAAAATATTATAAAATAAAAAAATAAAAAAAACCGATGATTTTGATGATATTGTATACAAACCACTTAAAGATTAACGTGCAGGTACAGCAAATAATTAGCAAAGCAAGGGTATTTCAGTCTTTATTACAAAAGGGAGAAGATGTATTACTGAAAATACATAGGGCCCTGGTGCGATCATAACTGGGTAACTGAGTACAGATTTAATCTCTCCACATTAGTACAGGTAAACATTCTTCAGGTGTGCATGGAATGTTCAGATTGGTTCTTGGGATGGGTGAGGGGGCAGAGGAGGTGTGGGATGTCCTACAATTAGAAACAAAACAGACTGAGCCTATAGTTTCTAGAGTATAGAAGGTAGAGGAGCGATCTCATTAGAACATACATTTATAATGCAACTCGAGAAGGTGGATGTGGGAATTCTGTTTTTGCTTGGCTGGAGAATCTAGATCCAGGGATCACAATAATTTTGGACAGACATAGAAATGATTTACATTACCTAGAGAATCTTTGAATTCTCTATCCAAGAAGATTTTGTTGTTGAATTGTTAAATTGTCAAGACAAATGGATTTGTTTTTTAATTAAAGGATTATAGGGCGAGTACAAGAGAGGGCTGCTGAGATAAAAGATGCCCCACATTATTCAGACCAAGGCATGGGGTTGAATATGTAGGAAGGAACTGCAGATGTTTGAGTAACTCAGCAGGACAGAGATGCTGCATGTCCCACTGAGTTATTCGAGCATGGGGGTGAATTATCAATTTATGCATGTAATTCTTACATTCTTAATCAATTTCTTCCCAGTTGTTATCAAGCAATTGAAGCATACTACTCAGCAGTCCTGAGCTACTATTTACCTCATTGGAGAGCCTCAGTGTATCTTTAATCATACTTTATCTTGCACTAAACCACTGACTAGTTAACAGCAACAAAAAACTTTTCACTCTACTTCGGAACACGAGACAATAAACGGAACTAAACTCAACAAACAGCAAGGATAATTAATTTTTCGCAAGCCGTGTGGAAGCTTAATTAGGACAAGGACTCCGTGGGCTAAAGGGCCTTCTTTTGAGTTGTAATGAGTGATCCATCTGATATAAATGAGGATTGCATGCTGCTCCCACGTTAATTCCATTCATTCAGCTGGTTTGATAAAGTTAAACCAAGCCCATCACCACACTGCATTTACGTGTCTGTCAGACTAAAAAGACAATCTCTTCAATCTCTCTCATCAAGCGCAAAATAACATTGGCACTGATAAATAAACTGCTTCATAGAAACATAGAAAATAGGTGCAGGAGGAGGCCATTTGGCCCTTCGAGCCAGCACCGCCATTCATTGTGATCATGGCTGATCGTCCCCAATCAATAACCCGTGCCTGCCATATCCCTTGATTCCACTAGCCCCTAGAGTATCTAACTCTCTCTTAAACCCATTCAGTAATTTGGCCTCCACTGCCCTCTGTGGCAGGGTATTCCACAAATTCACAACTCCCTGGGTGAAAACATTTTTTTCTCACCTAAGTTTTAAATGGCCTCCCCTTTATTCTAAGACTGTGGCCCCTGGTTCTGGACTCGCCCAACATTGGAAACATTTTTCCTGCATCTAGCTTGTCCAGTCCTTTTATCATTGTATATGTTTCTATAAGATCCCCCCCCTCATCCTTCTCAACTCCAGTGAATACAAGCCTAGTCTTTTCAATCTTTCCTCATATGGCAGTCCCACCATCCCAGGGATCAATCTCATGAACCCACTCTGCACTGCCTCAATCACAAGGATGTCCTTCCTCAAATTAGGAAACCAAAACTGTACACAATGCTCCAGATGTGGTCTTACCAGAGCTTAATACAACTGCAGGAGAACCTCTTTACTCCTATACTGAAATCCTCTTGTTATGAAGGCCAACATTCCATGCCCAAAACCCAATTCCAAATAATGTTTTGTAAACCCATCTACTTGTACGTCTAACCCTTTAAATTTAAAGGTCTCTACTAGTCAACTCCATCAATTCTTAGACCCATCAAAAATGTAGTGATGTTACTTGTGAGCGGAGCACCAAGGCAAAATCCTTGTATGTGTACATTCTTGGCCAATAAACTTATTAATTCATTCAACTCTGAAAGTGAGAATTACTTGGGTTTGGCACCAATCTCTTATTTAGGGGAAATGTGGATGACAAGATTCTACACAGAGCCCATGACCTAAGCTTTGCTTTCCAGAGACAGTCTCATTGGATGCTCAATAACCACTACACCTAAACACATCCCAGACAATTACACAGCATTAGTAATCGCTGCATCAACAATTACATATTAACAACAAATTTGATCACTAGCACTGAAAGTTTCCACAAAATATCATCAACACAAACAGTAAGGATGCAAACCATCTTGCTCTGTATGCTGAAACAAGGAACTGAAGTTTAGAAAATCCCATGGCTTTTTATGCATATACTAAACTATTGGGGAGAATTCTTGGAGATATGATTTACTCCCATTTGGAAGAGAATGGGCTAATTAGGAAGAGCCAGCATGGTTTTTTATGCGACAGGTCGTGTCTCATTAATATCATTGGGTATTTTTGAGGAGATGATGAAGGAGATTGATGAAGGTAGGGCGGTGGATGTTGTAAACATGGATTTTAGCACGGTTTTTGGGAAAGTCCCTCATGGTAGACTGATCCATAATATTAAAATCAGGGCTGCCAACTCTCTGTCACTAGTCTTTTGGCGTGAGACTCACGCCTTGGAGCTATTTCTCACGACCTCACGCTCATGGCCGAGTTCTCACGCTGAGTTCAGTCCTTCCGCAGTTTGTCCCTTTGCGCCGCCTGCCAACGATCTGTGCGGTCTGGGGAAGCGCGTCGGTTGGCGGCTGTGAGTCACATCGCGTCCCTGTCCCTCATCAGTGGGCGAATGTGCAGCTGCCGACAACATGAAGCAGCCGGAGATGGAACTAACCAGGTGAATCAGTTGTCAAACATGGGGTGGGGGGTGACGATGACCACAATGTGGCCAAACATCTAGAACAGGGTTCGGACTACGGGCACACGGCCCGTAACACGAAAAACCGCGTATTTTTTTAAAATTTGTTTTTGTGGGGTTGGGGCAGGCGAGCTGACCTGGGAACGGCAGCCAGTCCCTGGGCACGCAGAATGGGCATGCCATTCACACTTCTTGCATGTCGCATGTAGTATCCATGCAGCATCCTCTGCATCATGCTCCTGTTTCGCCATCATCTCACTGCCTATCAGTGACCTCCTACCCTTTGAAGAGGGACTTGAGGAATCTCTCTGGGGTGCCGCTGCTTTGACATCAGCTTGTGCGCGGTGCGTGGTGCTAGAACCTGTGGCGTGAGAGGCTTCCGGGAGTGTTCGTTATTGATCAGCTCGCGCTGCTCCGCGAGTTAACCTGACCAGAATGGACCCACATTGAGGTTGGAACTCTTCTCTCAGCTCTGTTGAAATGCCGGTAGGAGCTCTGCTGGGTGATATGAGGCTTGTTGCTTGAGCTGAGGATGTTACACGTGTCTCAGCAATGGAGCAGTCTTGGCTGCTATTAACCTGTAGTTTCAGTTGGTTGATTTGCAAAACTTTTTAATATGTTGAATGGGACCCTTATTTGAACTACAGGAAGGAATGGCTGAGTAAGAGAGTCAATGCAAGGAAGATAAACAGGAGGATGGGGTCAAGAGACTGTCCCACGGAATAAACACAACAGCATTTGGATGTTGCATACAGAAACCTTATCAAATCGTGTTTCTCACAGAACGACAAGCTGATACAAAGAACACGAAAGGGATATGTTTCAAACATGGACCTAAATGAGTAAAAGTTGAAGAGACACTCCAAGGTTTAGGTAGGAAAGAACTGCAGATGCTGGTTTTAAATCGAAGGTAGACACAAAATGCTGGAGTAACTCAGTGGGACAGGCAGCATCTCTGGAGAGAAGGAATGGGTGCCGTTTCGGATCTGAAGAAGGGTCTTGATCCAAAACGTCACCCATTCCTTCTCTCCAGAGATGCTGCCTGTCCCGCTGAGCTACTCCAGCATTTTGTGTCTACCCCCAAGGTTTAGGCTTAGTTGAGGTTTCACCATGGCGGATCAATCCAGATTGAGGATGATGAAGAAGCACTTCAGTGGCACAAATGCTTCTGGCCACTTACCAGCCCTGTGTGAATTGTGCCTGGGTCTTGCGGCATCGATGGTCAGTCATGACTGGGATTGGCCATTGTGCAGTCATCACTGACCATCCCCATTTTTGATGGATGGTCATTGGTTGAAACAACTAAAGATGGTGGGTCTCAGGGGACTGGCCTGAGGAACTCCTGTGGCAATATCCTGGGAATGGCATGTTTGACTTCCAACAACAACCATCTTCTTTCAAATTCGTTCAAATTCATATGTCATAGGAGCAGAAGTAGGCTTCCCCGCCATTCAATCATGGCTGATCTATCTTGCTCTTTCCACCTCATTCTCCTGCCTTCTCTGTGGCAATGAATTACGCAGATTCACCACCCTCTGACTAAAGAAATTCATCCTCAACTTTCTAAAGGTGCGTCTTCTGAGGTAATTCTGAGGCCATACCTTCTGGTCCCAGATTCTCCCACGAGTGGAAACTTCCTCTCCTGTATCCCGGTCTTTCACTATCCGGTAGGTTTCAATGAGGTCCCCCCTCATCCTAAACTCCAGCGAGTACAGGCCCAGTGTTGTCAAATGCTGGCTGTTGGGTCTAGGATAGGGTTCGGACTATAGGCACATGGCCCGTACCCGAAAAACCGCGTATTTATTTTCAATTTTCGCGGGATGGGGCAGGCGAGCCGACCTGGGAACTGCGGCCAGTCCCTGGGACGCAAGCTGACCTGGGAACGGCAGCCAGTCCCTGGGCACACAGAATGCCAACTTGATCAGTTTGGACAAATTGGGCCAGGCATGTACATGTTGTATAACTGACTCTATGCAGATCTGAAGGCTTAGAATGACCATTTAAGCAAAATTGCCCTCACTTTCCCCATTTTGATTCTTGAGATTAATATCCCTTTACTCTGTTAACAGCGTTACAGTACTTATGAGGTAGAGTCAGGAAAGGGAACGTTATTTTTTTTAGTTTGCTTTAGTTTGTTAGTTGATTTTTTGTTGACTGCCATAATTTCTGAAATAGTCTTAAAGTAACTTAACTGATATAAAACAGTAATAAGTGATTTGTGTCCAAACAATTGGAACTTGCATTAAATGTTTGAATTATTAGCAAGGCTGCCAACTCTCACGCATTGAGCGTGAGACTCGCGCATTTCACTAAATTCTCATGCTCTCACGCTGATCACAAAATTATATAACGAGAATAGGACCTGTTTTGCTTAACAAATAGTGTAGGAAGGAATTGCAGATGCTGGTTTAAACTGAAGATAAGACACTAAAAACTAGAAAAACTCAGCAGGACAGGCAGCATCTCTGGAGAGAAAGAATGGGTGATGTTTCGAGTCGAGACCTTCAGCCTGAAGAGGTTGAAAACCAGCCGTAAAACACAATGACTGGACGTGTGTTATCCAACTAAGGACAGAAATCAGAATCATGTGATCATCTTTATTCACGTGACACCATAATAAATATATTACAGAAGAAATAATTTAATGGGGGTGGCACGGTGGTGCAGCGGTAGAGTTGCTGCCTCACTACCACATGGGTTTTCTCTGGATATTCCGGTTTCTCCCATATCCGAAAGAAGTGCAGGTTTGTAGGTTAATTGGCTTCTGTAAATTGTCCCTGGCGTGATAGATGGAATTGGTGTACGATAGATTGCTGGTCAGTGTGGGCCTGGTGGGAGGAAGGGCCTGTTTCCATATATATTTTTACATATATATCTTAATTTCATTGAACCATATATGATTTAAATATGTGGCATTATTTTCGTCTTGTTTCTATATTCAAAGATAAGTCTGAAGAAGGGTTTCGGCCCGAAATGTTGCCCATTTCCTTCGCTCCATAGATGCTGCCGCACCCACTGAGTTTTTCCAGCAATTTAGTCTACCTTCGATTCTCCAGCATCTGCAGTTCCTTCTTGAACAAGGTTGATTGATTTATTTGTGCAGAACAGTGATGGAAGTCTGACTTTTGCTTTGTTTCTCTGAGTTTTTCTCTCTATATATATGCATAACAGCATGAATATAATCTGATTTCCATACATGAATGTAGTCATTCATGTGCTGCACCTGTTGAGCAGAGCCTGGCTCTATTGTGGAATGTAATTTAGCCTAACCTTATTCATACCTAATCCAATTTAGAGCATAAATGTTGCATCCAAGTGTAAGTTAAAAGACTCACTACAGTATGCACCAGATTGCACAATTTCAAGCTGAAAAATGTAAAGGGGGAAAGGGGGAACACCCCTTAAAGGGGGAACACCCCCCTCCCCCCCGGTCGCTACGCTCCCTCGCAATTTCTCACTCTCAACTCTCACCCAATGTTGGCAGCCCTGTTAAGATGTACAGGATTCCCGATGACTTGGTTCTATGGATTTGGAACTGGCTTTGTCATAGACTATGGAAGATCAATAGTGTGGCCATGGAGTTCCACAGAGATCTGTATTGGGTGCTGATTGAAATATATACAAACGCACTGCCAGAGGTGGTGGTGAAGGCAAATCAAGGTGGTTAAGAGACTTTTGGATAGGCACATGGAAGTACAGGGAACAGAGGAATATGGATCATGAGATCAGTTCAGCTGGGAATCACGTTCGGCACAAACATTAAGGTGTGGAAGGGCACGTTCCTGCACTGGTCGTCAGGCAGGGCAAGACCTCCAGAAATGGAATGGGAAAGAATGCAAAATCTGGTAACTTTTTAATGAGTTTTCCATCAGAACAAAACTAAGTAAATTTGACTTTCTGGATTTCTGCACTCTCTCATGATTCCAGTCAATATTTCAGTGTAAGATTAGGAACAAATAATAATCATAAATGTATCTTACTTGACATGATGGCACCAACAATCTCTTACAAGCAATCTGAAATAGAAGTAGGAAATATCAGTAAACCCAAATCTCTTGAAAACAGCAAGTGTTCAGTTTATTGTCTGCGCGCCTCCAAGATTAATTTAAAATGTTCTGAATGACCACTGCTTCATGAAGCAAAGTCCAGATCAGTGTTTAGCAGTTTTCCTGGATGATGTGGGCACTCGCAGCGGGTACCATCTGCCCTGATCACAGCCTGGGGATCGGTAGCAGTGGCCGGGGTGAGGACCATAGTATGGGGTGTCGAGGCCAAGGTGGGGACCTGACACAGCCTGGGGTACAGGGCACAGCCCGAGTCCAATTTGGGGTCCACAGGCCTGGGGCCAGGTTGGGAACCACAGTCCTAGGGGTCAGGATGAGGACCACAGTCCTGGGGGTCAGGGTGGGGACCACAGTCCTGGGGTCAGGGTGGGGACCACAGTCCTGGGGTCAGGGTGGGGACCAATGTCCGGGGGGTCAGGGTGGGGACCACAGTCCTGGGGGTCAGGGTGGGGACCACTGTCCGGGGTCAGGGTGGGGACCAATGTCCGGGGGCCAGGGTGGGGACCAATGTCCGGGGGCCAGGGTGGGGACCAATGTCCGGGGGTCAGGGTGGGGACCAATGTCCGGGGGCCAGGGTGGGGACCACAGTCCTGGGGTCAGGGTGGGGACCAATGTCCGGGGGCCAGGGTGGGGACCAATGTCCGGGGGCCAGGGTGGGGACCAATGTCCGGGGGCCAGGGTGGGGGAATTCTCTGCCTCAGAGGGCGGTGGAGGCCGGTTCTCTGGATGCTTTCAAGAGAGAGCTAGATAGCGGATAGCTTAAAGATAGCGGAGTCAGGGGATATGGGGAGAAGGCAGGAACGGGGTACTGATTGGGGACGATCAGCCAATGATCACATTGAATGGCGGTGCTGGCTGGAAGGGCCGAGTGGCCTCTACTCCTGCCCCTATTGTGTATTGTGACCAAGCCCGGGGTTCGGGGCCCGGGGCGCAGAGCAGAGCCTGAGTCCAGCCGGGGGAGGCGGCGTTGCAGCCCGGGCCCAATCACAGCCAGACCCGGGGGGGGGGCCGGGCCGGACCGGGCCGGAGCGGCGGCTATTGTAGTGTCCGGAGCGGCGGGTCCGAGTGTATTGTCCGGCGGGCCGCGAGTGCGTGGACGTGAGGGGGTGAGGCGGCGGGAGCGGGAGCGGGAGCGGGACTTACGGGGGGCGAGTGTAGGCGAGCGGAGTCGCGTCGCGTTGAGGCGATGGCGGCGATGGCGGGAGGAGGAGGAGGAGCGAGTGTCGGCGTCAACATTCCACACACGCCCCGCCGCCCGCACAAAAATCCCCCGGGCCGCCCAGCGCGTGCGGGAGGGGGCCATCTCCCCGCCCCGCCCCCCCCGGCCGCCGCCGCCGCCGCGGGGAGGTTTTATTTTTTTTAATCAATAAATATATTTGTGTGGAATCTGCGGGTTGTGTGGGGAGGGTGTGGGTGGCGCCAACGTGCTCTGTGATCCCAGCGCTGAGATTCGACAACTGGCTTCATCAATGTTTCTGCCTCAAAGTCCCCGCATTCCCTCTCCCTGTGACTCTCTCTCCATCTCCCTCTCTCTGTGTGACTCTCTCTCTCTCTGTGACTCTCCCTCTCCATCTCCCTCTGTGACTCTCTCTCTCCCTCTCTCTGTGACTCTCTCTCTCTCTCTCTCTGTGACTCTCTCTCTCCCTCTCCCTCTGTGACTCTCTCTCTCCCTCTCCCTCTGTGACTCTCTCTCTCCCTCTCCATCTCCCTCTCTCTGTGACTCTCTCTCTCCCTCTCCCTCTCTCTCTGTGACTCTCTCTCTCCCTCTCCCTCTCTCTCTGTGACTCTCTCTCTCCCTCTCTCTGTGACTCTCTCTCTCTCTCTCCCTCTCCCTCTCTCTGTGACTCTCTCTCTCCCTCTCCCTCTCCCTCTCTCTGTGACTCTCTCTCTCCCTCTCTCTCTGTGACTCTCTCTCTCCCTCTCTCTGTGACTCTCTCTCTCCCTCTCTCTCTGTGACTCTCTCTCTCCCTCTCCATCTCTCTCTGTGACTCTCTCTCTCCCTCTCCATCTCTCTCTGTGACTCTCTCTCTCCCTCTCTCTCTGTGACTCTGTCTCCCTCTCTCTCTGTGACTCTCTCTCTGATTCTTATTTTCGTTCTCTCTCTCTCTCTCTGATTCTCATATTCTTTCTCTCTCTCTCTTTTTTTCTCTTTCTCTCTCTGATTCTCTCTCTCATTCTCTCTCTCTCTGATTTTCTCTCTCTCTCTCTCTCTCTCTGATTCTCTCTCTCTATCTCTCTCTCTCTGGAGACAGCCCAGTAGCGACCCCGGGCTCCCATTCATAAATTCCAAGAGAAGAATCAGGCTATTTGACCCATCAAGTCTACTCCATCGTTCAATCATGGCTGATCTATCTCTCTCTCCTAACCCCATCTCCTGCCGTCTCCCCAAATTCCTGACACACGTGTTAAACAAGAATCTATCCGTGCTTTAAAAATACCCAATGACTAGGCCTCCACAGCCTTCTTTGGCAATGAATTCCACAGATTCACAACCCAATGGCTAAAGACATTCCTCCTCATCTCTTTTCTAACGGTACATTCATTTATTCTGAGGCTGTGCCCTCTGGTCCTAGACTCTCCCACTACTGGAAACATCCTCTCCACATTCACTGGATCCACGCCTTTCACTATTCAGTAAGTTTCAATGAGGTCCCCCTCTCCACCAGCTGAGGAAGCAGCAGCCTCACCATGGCCTTCACTCATCCCAGGATGAGATCATAAGTGATTGGAGTAGAATTAGGCCATTCGGCCCATCAAGTCTACTCCGCCTCCATATGTTGGGGCATTGACTGTATGAGTCAGAAAATGAAAGTGCAGCTCTGTAGGACTTTGGCCAAGCCACATCTGGAGTATTGCATGCAGTTCTGGTCGCCCCCATCACAGGAAGGATGTGGAGGCTTTGAAGAGGAGGATTACCAGAATGCTGCCTGGATTAGATGGGTGTTAACTATAGGAGAGGTTGGACAGAATTTCTCTAGAAGCCAATGGTTGCCTGCTGACCTGATAGAAGTGTATAAAATTATGAGAGGCATAGATAGGGTAGACTGTCAGAAGCTTTTCCCCGGGATGGAAATGTCAAAGACGAGAGACTTAGCTTTAAGGTCAAGGGGCCATAGTTTAAAGATGTGTGGGGCAAATTTTATTTTTAACATAGAGTGTGGTGGGTGCAGTGTCTATGCTAGTCCGAAATCATCTCCCTAACCCACCCAGCAAGGCCAACAGGAACACCAACCCTTGCAGAATTCTCTCCATCAGGTGTACCACATTCCTTCATTTTCACGACTAAAACAGTTTAAAATGTACCCATTATTGATGTAAAATTGAATTCCTTTGCCCTACAATGAAGGTTTGAATTTATTTTTTGGTCTTTTTTGTTGTTTATTCCTCTAAAAGCTCATCTCTTTGTAAGACTGAATTTATCAAGGCCTGGCATGGAAATGATTGCTGCGTAGGATTCAGCACCAGGTTCATTTAAAACTACAGGGAAGTTTCCATGCTCGCGAGGAACAGAGAGTCATGCTTATGCCACCCAGATCCAGGGCTATAATGAGAACATACACCATGAACATGTACAACCTCTAGATCATACACAATGTTCAAACCTCAGTCTGAATGCCTCAGTCAGGACACTGCAGCGGGCTGCACCCATCTCTGCTAGATCCGTCATTTTGTCGGGTTGCATCACAGCATGGTTTGGGAACAACAATTCAAGACCGCAAGGAATTGCAGAGCTGTGGACGCAGCGCAGACCAAAGATATTAGTATCATTGGTGCAGACCATCACACAAACCAACCTGCCCCACAATGACTCCATCTACATTTCACGCTGCTACAACAAGGCCATCAGCATAATCAATGACCAGTCTCATCCCGGTCACCCCCTCTTCTCCCCTCTATCATCAGGCAAGTGGTATAGAAGTCCGAAAACAAATACCTTCATATTCAGGAACAGTTTCTTCCCAACTGTTATGGGGCAACAATCATCCTCTCACCAACTAGAGAGTGGTCCTGACCTCCCATCCATCTCACTGGAGACCTTCAAACGATCTTTAATCTGACGTTATTACTTTATATCTTGCACTAAATGTTATACCTTTATCCTGTATCTGTACACTGGACGGCTTGATTGTAATCATTTATGGTCTTTCCATTGACTGGCTAGCACACAACAAAGAAATCTTTTCACTGTACCTCAGTAACACCAATAAACTAAACTAAATAGTAATCATGGTTATGGATGCCTGGGGAAGCACTGGAGAGTCCGGCTCCTGGCATCTGCCGCCCCAGTACAGAGCAGGTGGAATATCAGATCACCTGGAACATCCAATCATTGGCCTACAGCCAATGAAACATACAGAATTGTGAAAGGCTTGGATAGAGTGGATGTGGAGAGGATGTTTCCACTTGTGGGAGAGTATGAGCAGAGGTCACAGCCTCAGAATTAAGGACTTTCTTTTAGGAAGGAGATGAGACATTTCTTCAGCCAGAGGGTGGTGAATCTGTGGAATTCATTGCCACAGACGGCTCTGGATGCCAAGAAAATTGGTATTTTTAAGGCAGAGATAGATAGATTCTTGATTAGTGCGGGTGTCAGGGGTTATGGTGAGAAGGCAGGAGAATGGGGTTAGGAGGGAGAGATAGATCAGCCATGATTGAATGGCGGAGTAGACTTGATGGGCCGAATGGCCTAGTCTTAGCCTATCACTTATGACAGCTGTAATAATTTCATGTTCCCGGCAGCATTGTCAAACATGCGTTTCATATCAATGAGAGCACTCTCTGCAGTGTACCTGGTGCCATGTATGGGGAAAGACGTGAATCCCAGCAATGGAATTCGAAGCCATGGGTGATGTGCGCATGTAAACACTCACCAACTCATTTTACACTTCACTTCTACTGGACACAAGACGCAGGTGGCAACCGTTGAATATCTAGACCCAAGTTTCATCAATCTTTTCTGAGTTTCTCCAAGTCAGAGATGCTCTGCTGGGCTCCTGCTGCTCCCCTTTACGGCCACGTCCACTGTCATTCCGGTGCTCGTTCTCTCTGTACCAAAGAATTCCTTCCTTCAAATACTTTTCGCAGAGAATTGAGTGCTAAAATATCTGGCTGGAGCTCCAGATATTTCACACTTTTTCACACAGAGGTTTGTGAATCTGTGGAATTCTCTGCCTCAAAAGACAGTGGAGGCCAATTATCTGGCTGCTTTCAAGAGAGAGTTGGATAGATGTCTTAAAGTGTAGAGATATGGGGAGAAGGCAGGAACCCGGTACTGATTGTGCATGATCGGCCATGATCACAATGAATGGCGGTGCTAGCTCGAAGAGCCAAATGGCCTACTCCTGCACCTATTGTCTATTGGTTCTTGATGATCATATCTTGGGAGAAACATAGGGAGAAAAAGAAACGGGAAAATGAGAAGAGTTGATAGGGCTGGGATACGGAGTGGGAAGATTGGAGTGTTATGTGTTTAATTTAACGTTCACATGTCCACCATGTGGCTTGCTCTGGCAGTGTAATTGCCAAAGGCAACATCAGATGGGAAAATGCAACAGAAGCTGTTTGACTCTATGCATTTCAAGAATTTGCTGACTATGTATTTGTAAACGGCATTCACGAAAAAACAAGCGAAATGTGCCACCTTTCAGGTGAGTTGTTACGCATCCTTGCCAGGTTTCCTGGATGGAGAGAGAAAAACACAAGCCAACAAGAGAGTTCTGGTGTTTCCTGAGCATTTATCCCCACATCACTGGGGAGCTTGAATGGTGCAGGTTTTGCAACACATCGGTAAACACACTTGTAAAATATTTCATTGGCTAGAAGAAACTTTGGGAGGTGAAATTAAAGGCAAGATATAATGCCATGTTCTATTGACGAGCAAAAGCAGATTGTCCAGGATAGTAGAAATAAGGAGCAGCAGATAAAACACAAAAGGACACAAAGTGGTGAAGTAACTCAGCAGGTCACATGGAAGGTATGAAGAAGGGTCTGGACCAGAAATGTCACCTATCCATGTTCTCTACAGATGCTGCATGACCTGCTGAGTTACTCCAGCACTGTGTGAAACGTCACCTATCCATGTTCTCCACAGATGCTGCCTGACCCGCTGAGGTACTCCAGCACTTTGAAACATCACCTGTCCATGTTGTCCACAGATGCTGCCTGATCTGCTAAGTTACTCCAGCACTCTGGGCCCTTTTGTCCAGGATAGTCCAGTTTGTGGATGTAGTTACTGCATGTCATCTAGGGTTCCAAGAACAACATGCCAATTGGGCTAAGCACACTGAGCAATGTCACTATAATATCTATGTATTCTTCTGCTGATCACTAACTGGTGACACTGCTGTGGGAGGAGGTTGGATGAGAACATCCACACACAGTGACCACACTCATAAATGGCCTTACTAGTTACAAGTAAGCAGTTATCAAGGCTGTAAATGAAACCACAAACACCAATATTTCTCTGTGAGGAATGTTGATCGCCATGGTCAGAACTACCACTGGAGAACAAAAGCTACACATTCCTTAAAGTCAATAATAAGCTGGGATTCCATAACCAGTTACTCCAGCATTTTGTGTCTATCTTCGATTTAAGCCGGCATCTGCAGTTCCTTCCTATTCATAAGCAGGAATTGGCACCTTGCTCGTATGGGGGGGGGGGGGGGGGGGGGGGGGTGGCAGTTTCAGGCAATATCACTGTCTTTGAAATGTATCAATGGTTTGCTTGTTACATGTCTCAACATTGCAAAGTATTTAACTTGTTTTTTCATGAATGCCCTTTACAAATACATAGTCAGCAAATTCTTGAAATGCATTGAGTCAAACAGCTTATGTTGCATTTTCCCATCTGATGATGCCTTTGGCAATTACACCGCCAAAGCAAGCCCCATGGTGAATATGTGAACGTTAAATTAAACACATAACACTCCAATCTTCCCACTCCCTATCCCAGCCCTATCAACTCTTCCCAATCTGGTTTGAGTATTGCTCTGCCCAGGACAAGAAGGCTCTGCAGAGAGTGGTGCGTCCGGCCGAACGCACTATGGGAACTTCATTCACCTCTCTGCAGGAACTATACATCAGAAGGTGCAAATCCAGAGCCAATAAGATCATGGGAGATCCCTTCCACCCCAGCAACGGACTGTTCCAGCTGCTACGGTCAGACAAACGCCTCCGTTGCCATTGCTGTGAGAATGGAGAGGTTGAGAAGGCGTTTCTTCCAGAGGCCATTCGGCCTGTGAACTCCTATCCCACCAGGGACTAACTCTACTGGACCATTCTACTGTTTTTGTTCCTTTTTCCTTCCTCCCACAATATGTAATATGTAAAAGAACATGTGATTCTGTTCCATTCTGTTTGTAGTTTGTTTGTTTTTTTGCACAAAGTCCGCGAGCACGGCCACTGTTCATTTCACTGCACATCCCGTATGTGTGTGACGAATAAAGTTGACGACTTGACTCTTCTCATTTTCCCTTTCCTTTTTCTCTTTATGTTTCTCCTAAGATATGGTCATCAAGAACCAATAGACAATAGGTGCAGGGTATAACACACGTCACCAAGCGCTGGTTACATTCTTCTACTGACTTGTACCCAGGGAGGGGAAGTGTTATGATTGATGTTAACTAAGGCGGGGTTAATGGTACTGAGGTAGCTATATTATTGGTTGCATGCATAAACCATCTACATCCTTCCCCTTAGAAAATCAAAACAGATTGGAAGTCATGACAACAGAATTAAACATTATCGCCACAACGGACAGGTGGCTTACTAATCCGACCCGAGCGCGTACGCGTCTCTCCCCCTTCCCCCGAAACATCAGAAGGAACAGGAGGCCGCAAAGCAGCTGGGGAACCAGAGAAAGGCTGCGGGGTGGAAGTGTCAGAACCGCGAACGGCAACAGGTGACCCGCGCAGGGGGGAGCAGGGCGCACGAGATGGGGACCGAGGCATGCAGGGAACACCGGCAATGTTTCGGGTCGAGGCCAAGTAGGGTCACAACCCGAAACATCCCTTATTTCCTTCGCTCCATAGATGCTGCCTCATCCGCTGAGATTCTCAAGCATTTTTGTCTTCCTTCACTAAGGTAGGTAGGTCTAGCTTTAACGTCATCCAGTTAGTTATCATAAGTTGTACGTTTGCCAACAGTATACTGGGGAAAGGGGACAGAACCTTGTAGATTCAGGCTTACCTGTTGTCCAGCTTACCTCCTTTATTCCTCTAAACCTTTCCTAATTCACATACCAATCCATATGTTGTTATTGTACCTTCCTCTACCACTTCTTTTAGCAGCTCATTCCATATAAATACCATCCTTTTGCTCTGGTATTTTATTTAAGGCACATGTTTAATCAATAATGTTTTATTATTAATGTTTAATGTTTTATGTATCATTCCTAGCTGTCACTGTGTGTCATTGTTGCGGGCAGAGCACCAAGGCAAATTCCTTGTATGTGAATACGTGGCCAATAAACTTATTCATTCATCCTTTGAGTTCAAAGCTTGTTCCTCAGATGTCCCTTCCACAGATGCACCAGGGGGAATGATTTAATAGGTTCCTATTAAATCTTTCTCCTCTTGCCTTAAACCTAAGCCCTCTGGGCTATTGAGGGAGTGTAGCGTAGGTTCACCAGGTTAATTCCCGGAGAATTGCGTGTCGCTGAATGTCCCCATCGTCAACACACCCATAAGGGGGAACATGAGCCCTGGGATAAGGGCACAGGAATTGAAAATTCAGAAAATTCTGAAACTACTGACCTCAGGGATTACTGCATTTGGCAGGTCAGTAGGTGGTGTGGACATGATGGAGAGCAGCAGGATGCGTTAGCCCTGTTCTGCCACGCGCAATATAAGATCAATTGCTTCAGGAAAAGCTCTATCCGTCCCACGCTCACCCCAAATTTGCTGGGTTGTGTAAAGCCAGCGCTATGCCGTCGCCGAACTTGCTGTTTGGGGATGACCTGCCCAAACAGGTCAAGGACCTAGATGAGGAAGCCAAAGCAGTTCGCATGATAAAACCGCAATCCTCTA
This sequence comes from Raja brachyura, assembly GCA_963514005.1. The sequence continues at coordinate 1,014,953 of OY740812.1, forward strand.
GCAGGCCATCAGCATATCGACGGCAGCATCTGTATGCAACATCCAACAGGCCCCGCTTTCACCCCGATAGGGTGACGGGTGCAAACCAAAAGGTCGCGCCTTATCCAAAGAGGCCTTTTTTAGGCCAAGGCCCAGAGCGACCTGCATGGAAAATGTGCCAACCCCACACCACAGAGCCTCCACTTCCCAAGAGCCAAGGATGGAAGGCCAAGCCCCATTGGTAACCATGGAGGTAAGTGGGTCTGGTTCCCTTGGGAATTCTGCAAGCACAACCTCACAAGTGGGAGGTAGGTTGTGTCTGTTTGGGGATGCATGGAGTTCCATAACTTCTGACCCCTTTATATTGCACAGTATTCGAGGTTATGAATTGAATTTATGAACAAACAACTTCCCCCAGTTCAACATGTACCTAGCCGAAAATTTATGCTTTCTCAAAAAGAATAAGTGGAAGGACATGCAGAACTGTGGGTCCTCAGGAAGCACAGCCTGGATTCCAACCTGCTGCTGACCTTCTACCGCTCGTCCATTGAGAGCATGTTGACATACTGCATTACAGCATGGTACAGCAGCTGCACCATGGCAGACAGGGAGAGGCTTCAGAGGGTAGTTAGGGCAGCACAGAAGATCATCGGCTGCCCTCTCCCCTCTCTGATGGACATTTACATCTCCCGCCGCCTCAGCAGGGCGAAGAACATTATCAAGGACAGCTCCCATCCTGCATTTGGCCTGTTCAACCTGCTACCCTCAGGGAGGCGCTATAGGTGCATCAGCACAAGGACAAATAGACTCAAGAACAGTTTCTTTCCAAAATCCATTATCTCCCTGAACTCACACATGCACTGACTCACAGCCTAACCCCCGGACTTCCATCTATCCACCTACTGTAATTTGTACTGTAACTGTAATTTCCAATATGTGCAATAACCCATACTTGATATAGGAATCCTATTTATTCATTCTATTTATCCATTGTCTTTTTATAGATATGTATATAGCGCCGCAGAAACTCTGCACCTTATCCCCCCCCCCCCCCCCCCCCTTTCGTTTTGCACGGAGTAGGAGCAGCTTTTAATCTCATTGTACATGTGTATAGTGACAATAAAAGGCATTCTGATTCTTCTGATTCATACTGATTGTGGGGAAAACTTTGCAATTGGCTAAATTAGCTGTGACAGCCACCAAGTCACTATTCCAAAAGCTGGGGTTCATCATCCATCCAGACAAATCTAAGTTAACACCTTCTGTCGTTATAGACTATCTGGGATTCACGATTAACACAAATCATATGATTATCACTATACTAAACAATAAGGCAGCAGATATTATAGAGGCATGTAATAGCCTTGCTTGCACCCAAAAACCGACTATTCGCAATGCTGCCAAGGTAAATGGGAAACTGGTAGCTACATTTCCAGCTGCCCGTTGCATTATCAAAATTTGAAAACAGCAAAATCTCAGCACTAAAAACTAATGCTGGGCATTTTGACAGACCTATGCAGCTACCAACCAAAGCAAAAAATGAGCTACGATGGTGGATTAGCAACATCCGATATCGTTTTAATCCCATCGTAGTTACAAACCCTTCATTCGTGTTGCAAACTGACTCCAGCGCCCATGGCTGTGGAACTACCGACACCACGTCCAGTGGTGGCGGTAGATGGGACTTACATGAATCTACATTGCTCCAATCACGAGGTATAAACTATTTGGAAATGCTGGGAGCATTTCACGGACTACGGGCTTACTGTACAAATATGCATAATCTGCATGTTCGTATGCAAATAGACAATACCACAGTGGTGGAATATTTAAACCATATGGGCGGTATCAAGTCGATAGCTTATGATGAATTGGCAAACACAATTTGGCACTGGTGCATTGAAAGAAACATTTGGATTTCAGCTACATACCTTCCGGGTAAGCTTAATACAGTGGTGGACGCCAGGTCACAAATATTCAATGACAACACCAAGTGGATGTTGAACCACCAGGTATTTACTGACATTATAGCTCAATATGGAACACCAGATATTGACCACTTTGCGTCCAGATTGAACCATCAGATACCAACATATGTCTCTTGGGAACCAGACCCTGGGGCAGTAGCAATGGACGCATTCTCGCTACATTGGCGGAACTTGGACTTCTATGCATTTCCCCCTTTCTGCCTCATCAGTCGGGTATTGCGGAAAATCCAGTTAGATTCCACATCAGGAATACTGATAATACCCGACTGGCCTACACAGCCATGGTTCCCGGTGGTCCTCGACATGGTGAAGGAACCGTGGTTTCAGGTTCCCAAATGCCCGAACCTCCTGACACATCCCATATCAGGGGAGAGTCATCCGTGCCATGGTCATCTGAACCTGTTGGCTTGCAGGTTCTGAAGAGACCATTACTGTAATTCGGGCTGTCGAACAAGACCATGGACATCATCACGGCGTCGTGCAGAGCAGGCACGTGCTGTCAGGGTGGGCAAGGTAGGCACTGCCGACCCTGCCTAAAATTATAACATAGTAATATCTAAATATAAATAGTAAAGGCATGGGAGAATGATGCCTGTGTAAGAGACCGATCTCCTAGGTAGGAATAATTCTCCGTGCCTTACATCCGCAGCGCTTGTAACACGGGAAGGGCTGTGCAGCCCACGTGCCGTCAGCGCTGCTTCAAGCGTCAATTTCAATCGGGGCTGAAGGCAGCAGAAATTCTGCCTTTGCAGCACAGCGCATGCGCAGCGGTCTACTGCGCGTGCGCAGTGCGAGTTTCTTGGCGGGGTTTTCAAATATGGATTGTCAATATATTAAGTGCATGTTAGGAAACAGGGAGAGAAGAATGGGGCTCGTGTACCAATAATGTGGTAAGTACATTTCTTGGTGATGTTTTTAAATACCGTATTTCCCGGGGTGTGGGGGTGAGCTCCTTTCCAAGCCTTTGGGGAGTCTGGCCCGGGGTAAAGTTGCGGGGAGGGCACGAATGTTGTGAAGGAGGGGATCGGGATAATGCCACTTGCGACGCTCCTTGCACGGAGGCGTGCAATGCCACCGCATTGAGGCCGGGGGGGGGCGGGGGGAGAAGTAGCTCGGGTGGCTGAGCGGCCGCCGGGCTGGACAGCAGAACCAGCCGCCACCTTAGCCCCTTCTGCCGGTCCCCGCTCACCTCTGGCAGCTCTCCGTCTAAAAACCTCTCTCCTGCCGCTCGCTGGCCTCACTCATGTCCTTAAATTCCGACAGCACGATTGAGGTTACTCGGCTGTGGGAATTTAAGGATTTGCAGGAAGCCGTTGAAATGAGCGAAGTCGGCGAATGGCAGGTGACAGGTGTTCAGACGGAGAGCACTGTCAGAGGTGAGCGGGCCGGCAGAAGGCGCTGAAGTGGCGGCCAGTTCTACTGTCGGGACCCAGTGGCCGCTCGCAGCTCCCCGAGCAGCTTCTATCCCCGGCTACAGTGCGTGGCTTCGCACCCGGAGAGCTGCGGTAGCGGTGAGTGAGTGAGTTACTGGCAGTATCCCCGATCCCCTCTTTCTCAACACTCCTGCCCTCCCCGCAACTTTACCCCTGGCACAGACTCTCCACACGCTGTGAAAGGAACTGTTCCCCCAATTGGTCCCTTGAACAAGTGTTGTCTTTCAATAAGATGGCAACTGATTCAACTATTCCCTGTACTCCCGTTTTTCCCACCATCTCTCCATCTGCCATCACCCTTCACCCCCCCCCCCCCCCCCCCACGCATTCAGTAATTCAGAATAAAGGAGACTAGGGAGCCTTGGGCAAATTGAATTGTTAGTGTTTTTATTTATTTTAATTTGTTTTACAGAGAGAACAATCTGCGCATGCACGGTTTATATATTTTTTTATAGCTGACTGAGTGCCTACCCTGAGTAATTACTCATGGCACGTGCCTGGTGCAGAGAGTCCGAAAGGAAGCAATACCGTACCCATGTAAGGAAATGGGAGGTCTTCTGTTCCAGGGCTGATACCATCTACGACTGCCACCATCACAGATGAGCTGGAATTCCTCGCGGGCCTTCACTACGATGAGGGCCTCAGCTTCAGTGCATTATTATCCTACCTCACATTTGGAGTGGGATCCCATCCATTGGTATCGAAACTAATGAGGGGCATTTTCAATTCCAACCCTCCCAGGCCGCGATACACTATGACCTGGGATATTGGGGTAGTGTTGTCCCTACTCAGGAGTTGGCCACCAGTTTCGAAACTCCCACTGGCAAAACTCACTTACAAAGTGGTGATGCTGATGACACTTATCACAGCTCAACGGGTCCAGACCCTCCACAAACTAAAATTGGACAGGATGGTCTCGACCCCCACCAAGGTAACCTTCTTTATTGACGAATTACTAAAACACCATAGACCTGAAACAACCGGTCTTAAATTGGAATTCCTGGCATATCCTATTGATGTACGTTTTTGTACAACCACCCACCTCCGACATTATATAAATGTCACCAAGAATGTCAGGGGTACGGAAGTAGGTCTTTTTATCAGTTTTAAACGCCCACACTACAGGGTAACTGTGCAGACTATTTCCAGGTGGCTCAGAGTGGTGTTGGGTGCAGCAGGGGTAGACACTGATATTTTTAAATCTCATTCTACCAGGGCTGCGTCCACATCAGCGGCGAGGACCATGGAGGTGCCCATGGGCCATGTCCTCGCAAAGCCATGTCCTTTCAACAATTTTACAATAAACCTGTGGCCACGCCCGCGACGTTTGCAGATACTGTTTTAAGTTCTGTTACCTGAACGCTCCCCGAAGTCAGGGGTTTTGGTTTGTGTTAATAAATACACTATTGTTTTTCAGCTCTGTTCGAGTCTGAAATACGTTAACATACTCCCTCCATCAGTTATTACGGCAGTGTGTGAGCATGGACGTGGTTCCAGGGCATGAAATCACAGAGCTTTGAAATCTTCATGAAGTCACTCACGTGACTCTGAAGTAAAATAGTAAGGTTAAATGAGAACTTACCAGTTTGAAGTTTGTTCCTTATTTTATGAGGAGTTACGATGAGGGATTTCGTGCCCTCCTCTCCCAACCCTCTATCATAAGGTCAACTGGTATATGGTTTCTCTTAATGTTACTATCTCCAGTCAGTTCTACTATCTGTGATTCCACACCGCTGCTTTGAAGAATGTCGTGCATGCGTGCTGGCAGGGTCTTCACAAAATCCCTCATCGTAACTCCTCATAAAATAGGATCAAACTTCAAACTGGTAAGGTCTCATTTAATCTTACTATTTTGGGTTATATCGCAGCATGGTCTGGGTACAGCTCTGCCCAAGATTGCAAGATGTTGCCCAGAGTAGGAGATGCAGCCCAATACATTACACAGATTAGACATCCCACCATTGACTCCATTTAAATGTCATGCTGCCTCGGAAAAAGTAGCCAATATAATCAAAGACCCTTGAAGAAGGGTCCCGACCGGAAATATCACCCATGCCTTTTGTCCAGAGATGCTGCTTGACCCACTGAGTTACTCCAGCACTGTGTCCATCTTTTGTATAAAGCAGTATTAACAGATCTTTGTTTCAACATAGAGTCATAGAGTGATGTAGTGTGGAAACAGGCTCTTCGGCCCAACCTGCCCACCCTCTAGTCCTGGCAACATCTTCGTAAATCTTTTCTGAACCCTTTCAAGCTTGACAATATCTTTCCTATAACACGGTGCCCAGAACTGAATACAATATTCTAAATGGGGTCTCACCAACATCTTATACAACTGCAACATGACCTCCCAACCTCTATACTCATACTCTGATGAAGGCCAAAGTGCCAAATGCCGTTTTGACCACCTTATCTACCTGCAACTCGACCTGCAAGGAACCATGCACCTGTACTCCTAGATCCCTCTGCTCTACAACACTCCCCAGAGGCCTACCACTTACTGTGTAGGTATTGCCCTCATTAGACATAATAGAATCAGACTTGTCCCACCCAGCCATTCCTTCTTCTGTCAGCCAGAAGATACGAAGCTTGAAAGCACACCACCAGACTCTGAAACATATTCCCCTGCATTATTAAGCTTCTGAATGATCCTTCTATAAGCTAGGGTTCAATTCACCTCTACCCTACTGAGTACCTGGGATTTTGTCTATGGAACTGATGCACTTCAATGTGCTACAATGCTGAGAACTATATTCTCTATCCTTATCTTCTATTTTGCTTTATTGTACTTGAGTTTAAACTGATTGTATATATGTATGGTATTTTTAACAGGTGAGGCAGCATCTATGGAGCGAAGGAATAGGTAATGTTTCTGGTCAAGACCATTACCTATTACCTTCAGACTCGACCCGAAACGTCACCTATTCCTTCGCTCCATAGATGCTGCCTCACCCACTGAGTTTCTCCAGCATCTTTGTCTACCTTTGATTTTTCCAGCATCTGCAGTTCTTTTCAAAACATGTATGGTATATTTGATCTGTTTGAAAATCATGCAAAACAAAGCTCCACTTTACCTCGATGCATGTGACAATAATAAATCTCGACCTCAGTGGGACTAACTTTGATGGAGACCGGTTTCAATGCTGTATGACCCTCTCTCTCCCCCTCACACACACCCATTCCCGACAAGGAAGCTTGTGCTATGAAACCAGTCATCAAAATTACCGTGTTACTTCAAGTTTAATTAATTATGTTTGACATGTAAATAGATACGCCCACAGAACAGGTTCTAAAACTGAATCATTGGCAAAATAAGAGCTAAACAATCTTCAACGGGAAATTGTGGGCTATCTACAGTCAGCTCTCTCTGACAGGGAGTTTTATAGAGTAAACATCAGCAAGAAATCAAACCCTCAAAATGAAGTGGACTGAAAATGCAAAGCAAAGATATCTGTAGTTATATTGTAACTACGATCGAGTGTAGTCCCACAATACAAAGCTAGGTTCTATTTATGGGTGGGTGATTTAAACACGGAATCAGAAAGGTGCGGATGCAATGCTACCCCCGACTTTAGCAGCAGTGATTTAGATTGAGACCCAAATACAGCCCTCTTCTCAATGGGATGTTAGACTGAGGCCATTCTGCCCCTTTAGGTGGGTTACAAAATCCCATAGCATCATTTCAGGGGGAAATAGAGATGTTTTCCCAACATCCACACTAAGTGTCTATCCCTAATCAAATTCACTTAAAACATTATATCCAGCATGAAGGTAGACACAAAATGCTGGAGTAACTCAGCGGGACAGCATCTCTGGAGAGAGGGAATGGGTGATGTTTCGGGTCGAGACCCTTGAAATTCCAGCATTTTGTGTCTACCTTTAAACCAGCATCTGCAGTTCTTTCCTACATATATTAGCCAGCACTGGTTATATATAAGTAAATATTTCTCCGACATGAATTTGTATTAAGATTATATGAATTCAAATCTCTTGTTGACAGGGCTGTTTGAAGTGAGGTTGGAACTCTTCATTACAACTTTGGGCTTGGGAAGAGGACAGTACCATCCAGTACCATCCAGTCCTCACACACTGGCCCTTCTTCATTTACAAAAACGTGACAATGGTAATGGAATTCTCAACATCAATGATCACAAGAAGCTGTAGAAACAATCAGTTTTATTCAGTAATTCAACACTGTATCAGTAAATATAGATTCCACATCTCAACAGCTGTAATTTATCTTGCAATAAGACATTACAATATAATATTAATATAGAATTCAGGTTTGTTTTATATACCCATCGCAAGCACATGTTTAAGGAAAAGCGCGGCAAGAATTTGAATGTTATTTCTATCATACACTGTCCCAGAGATTCTAAAACGCTCAAAACCTTTCAGCAAAAGTTCACACAGGAATAGGATCCTGAGGGCAGATGAAAGATTCACGTTGCAGATTATGAGAGCTCGGATTCTGGACACAGGTGGTCATCCCAATTCACAGTGTACTGAACATCCTTGACACATCACCATTCACCTGAGAGCTGTACACAGATGGACATTTGTCCCAATAACTCACGCCATGTGCTGGTTTTCCAGTTAGTGTGATCATTTCTCTTGGGACCAATTTGTCTGGTTTTTGCCACGGTAAATAAAGCAATACTTGTACTCAGCTGGAAAACATATACACCTTCCCATCAAACATTCCAAGCATGCATCAGATACAAAATATAGTTCTCTCGCACATCCCATCAAACACCGTCAGGACAATGATCCGCATGAGTTGTATAACGGATGAGCTTTTCTCGACACTGTCTCATTGCAAACTCCCAGGCATTATCCAGCATGTTTTCTCTCCAGATTCCCAACAAAGACTCCAAAGAACATCAACCAGCACGAGTCAAATGCAAAGTTTTTCAACTCCTCCCAGTACTAGATGCCTCATCAGGTTCCTCTATCCCTTCTCAACAAACATTGAGAGTGGGTGGGAGATTGCAACCTTCATGTGGTCCTGTTTCAACGAATGCAATCAACCCGGCGTGCACAATCAAATAGAACAAGTTGTCCTCCAACTTTAGGCTGTGCACGCCGTACACAAGAAGCAAACATTCCCCAGGCAAGATCAGCCTGGGTTAGATACAGAGTTCCTTCTACAACATACTGTCAATTTAGTTTAAACTTTACATCGAAGAATCCTTTCCTGCACCTCTGCCACATATCCAAGACCCAATGTCCTGATCCTGATGTCCTGTTAAAAAATAGATACAAAGTGCTGCAGTAACTCAGCAGGTCAGGCAGCATCTGTGGAGAACATGGAATATTGCCATTTTGGGTCAGGATCCTTCATCAGGAATGCCAATAGTATACCATTTCTCCAATACTTTGTGTCCTTTGTGTAAACCAGCTTCTGCAGCTCCTTGTTTCTCCTGTTGTCCCGGCTCAGCGGGAGATTTTTGAAAAACTTTGTTCCATCCATTTCCTCCCCCTGGGCTTCCCATTTCCTTCACTTCTCCCTTTATCTGATACTATTTTGTCTCTATTTCACCTCGAGCCTTTGGCACTTACTCCAACGATCTGCTAATCAACTGCCGCCCCATCACGTATCCACCCATCACTTACCAGACTTGGTCCCGCTCCCTCTTTCCCAGAATATACCCCCCTCCCCCCACACTGCAATCCATATTGTCATGTGATAGGAGCAGAATTAGGCCATTTGGCCCATCAAGTCCACTCTGCCATATGAAGAAGTGTCCCAACCAGCAACGCCTTCTGTCCATTCCCTCCACAGATGCCACCTGACCTGCAAAGTTCCTCCAGCACTTTGTGTTTTGGCTGTGAAATACACTGTGTTATGTTGAAACCACCATCCAAATGGAAGTGCTTAAGAAGGAACTGCAGATGCTGGAAAATCGAAGGTAGACAAAAATGTTGGAGAAACTCAGCGGGTGAGGCAGCATCTATGGAGCGAAGGAATTAGGTAACGTTTGGGGTCGAGACCCTTCTTATGTCTGAAGTTGCCTATTTCCTTTGCTCCATAGATGCTGTCTCACCCGCTGAGTTTCTCCAGCGTTTTTGTCAACCATCTAAAGGGAAGTGTGAACTGAAGTCAGTCTGGAACCCAGGTCTCTGCTACATATACATTCCACACAGTCCTGTGGTCTCTCCGTGGCACTGATAATAATGATCAGCTGCTTGTTTTTGTGGTCGAGGCTAATCCCTTGAGAATAAGAGTAAGAAAGCTTGGGAATGCCTGGGACCCAGAGATCCGGAATGGAAACAAGTCTGATCCACACCCAAGTCAGTGGAGAGATGTGTTTCTACAAGTTGAACAGTAAGTGTGGGCTGGGGTGGGGCACTGGGAAGATGTGGTGGGTGGACTCTGCCAGAGTAAGCCTGTTTCCTGCAACCCATTAGATTTAACCTTTTGCAACTTCATTGTGCGGTTGCGAGGAAATGACAGATGGATCAATATACACCAGGTTGGCCTCTGGCCAGAGATGTGAATATTGGTGTTGCATTTGTCTTGCAGCATGTTCCCAGTCACCTGCCACAGCACGGAGCCTCACCGTCCAGCAGAAGGCCAAGACCTAGTGGATCCCTTCAGTAAAACCTTGGTGGAAGTTTGCTGGATCTCAGCAAGGGTGAGTGGGACCAAGGTGGGACCATAGAGATCGGCTCAATTCTCACTGAACGGTATCTTCTTATGAAGGCTCGCTGTGAGTGGGACGTGGGCTAAATGTCCCCACGTCAGGGAGGGAGAGGGTGGACAAGGTTCCACATAATTGCTGCCACATCCCTACTGAATTCCGGAGGACAGACCTGGGTTGCCCGAGGGTCCACATCCCAGAACCAGTGCATGTCCTCGACTGGATTGCCTGGGCTCAAGTTGGGCAGGCTAGGACTTTTATACCTTGGGGAGCAGGAGGCAGATAGTGTTCTTGTAGATGTTAATGATCATGAGGGGAATAGATAGGGTGGCTGCACAGGTTCTGCTGGACCTAGCATAAGAGAATCAGAGACGCAAGAGACTGCAGGTGCTGGAGTCTTCAGCATTAATACAGAGTGCTGGAGGAATGGTGGTGTTTAAGGGGCTTTTAGATAGGCTCATGGACATGCAGCAAATGGAGGGATATGGATCACATGTAGGGAGAGATTAGTTTCACTTGGCATCATGTTTGGCACGGATATTGCGTGCCGAAGGGCCTCTGCTCGTGCTGCACTGTTCTATCTGAACGTGTTAGGCAGCATATGTGAAAGGATATTTTGGGTTCAGGACCATTCTTCAGACTGTCCACAGATGCTGCCTGACCCGCCAAGTTCCTCCTGCAGGTTGTGTTTTGATTGGGAAAGGAACTGGTCCTGTTCTGCTATTGCCTGGGCACAGGTTGGGCAGGCTAGGACTTTAATATCGGAAGGTGTCTCGTAGATGTATCTAATCATGAGGGGGATAGATAGGGTGACTGCACAGGGGCTTTTCCCCAGGGTAGCAGAATCAAGAACCAGATTACATCAAGTTAAAATAAGAAGGGAAAGATTTAATTGGAACCTGAGGGGTAACGTTCGACATGGAGGGTGTTGGGTGTTTGGAACAAGCTGCCAGAGGAGGTAGCTGTGGCAGGTACTAAACAACATTTAAAAGACATTTAGATGGATATGGGCCAAACCTGGAGTAATAGGACTGTCTTACATGGTCATCTTGGTCAGTGTGGACAAGTTGGGCCGAAGGGCCCGTTTCCGTGTTGTGCTGTGTCTCACCTGGCTTCCTGCTCCTTGCCCCTCTTGTTCTCACCCCCACACCCCTCCGCTGCCAGTTTCACCTTTCACAAACAAATATCCACAATCACCGTTCAACCCGCGGATCCAGCCAGAACCCGACTGGGAATGAGAGTTGGACAAACTCATGCTGAATCTACACCCTTCAGTCGAGATACAACCAAGAACGACACTGGAGTAACTCAGCGGGACAGGCAGCATCTCTGGAGGGAAGGAATGGGTGACGTTTCAGGTCGAGACCCTTCTTCAGACTGAGCGTCAGGGGAGAGGGAGTCGCAGAGATAAGGAAGGGTAAGAAATCAAAAAAGATGAAGATAATGGGAAATGTAGAATAGACCACTGTTAGCTGGGGGAAGGTGACAACAAGTAGAGAGAGACCATGTAATCCGGGGGCAGAGAAGTGGATGGAGAGAGAGAGGGGCAGCAAGGGGTACTTGGAGTTAGACAAGTCAATATTCATACCACTGGGGTGTAAGCTGCCCAAACACCAAGGCCTGGCCCACCTTCCTCTCGTGTCCCTGTACCAGCCCGGCTTCACTGCTGACCGTGGGAGCTCGAGTCAAACACAAAGCGCTGGAGTTACTGAACGGGTCGGGCAGCATCCGTGGAGGCGGTGAATAGGCAGCACTTCGGGTCGCCTGTCCATTCCCTCCACAGATGCTGCCCGACCCGCCCAGTTCCAATACTCACCTGCTGTCAACATCTTAGCGATGACTGTGTTCTGGAGAAGTAAACTCGATTACGTCCAGAAGACACAAAGAACGGCAGGTGCTGGTTTACATCAACGATGGGAAAATGATAGGTGTCGTTTGGGGTCGGTCTGAAGAAGGGCTCCGACCCGGAAAGTCACCTATTCATGTTCCCAGAGGAGCTGCCTGGCCCGCTGAGTTACTCCAGCATTCTGTGTCTATTCTTTCTTGGTTGATTCTTGATTACATTCAGTGCTGGTCGCCATGACGGGAATTGAAGGGTCTGCAGCTAATTTAGGCTTTGCATAATCACATCGAGTCTGGTTATAAGTTGCATTGTATCATTCCTGCTCCTTGCTCCTCGGCCACTGACTGTGGGTGTCAGACCCGGGCAGTGGCCTTCAGCGGAGGAGCCCGCTTGACCCACAGTCGCCAGAGAGCGGGTCCTCTCCTCTCCTCTAGCGGGGTGTGTGTGGCACTGCGGACCGACCGACCAACAGCGGGGCCATTAAAGGGCACCAAGCCCACCCTCTGCCCCACACTGCCAAGACCAGCCCCCTTCCCATTAACCTGCCACTGGCTGCGTTTTCATGCACCTTCGTTTATGGATAAATGCGATACATATAGAGAGAGCCTGCGGCCTGCATTTGCCAGGCGGGGCGGGGAGGAGCGGAGCGGAGCTCGGGTGGCGAGCTGGTGTTAAGACTTGAGAGACGGGATGCTGCTGGACTTCCTCATCACCAGCCGCAGCTCGATGTCGGGGAGGCCGGCCTGCTGGCCGCGGCAGCCGCCCTCCTCGGTGTAGGTCGCCGCCAGGTGCAGGTCGAAGCGGAGCGACGCTGACTTCTTGCGGAGGTGCGGGTTGTCTTTGAAGAAGGAGCACTCCCACTCTTTGATCACCTCGTCCACTCTCTCCGTCCTGAAACCACCACAAGCATCGTCAGCAAAGCCGCCCGGATTCAGACAGTACATTACACTCAGAGTAACACGGTGTGGAAACAGCGAACTTGCCCGCACCGACCAACATGTCCCAGCTACACGAGTCCCACCTGTCTGAATTTGGCCCATATCCCTCTAAACCTGTCCTATCCATGTATCCGGCTAATTGTTTCTGAAATGTTGTGATAGTCCCTGCCTCAACTACCTCCTCCACACCGTTCCATACACCCACCACCCTTTGTGTGAAAATGTGACCTCACAAATCTCTATAAAATCTTTCCCCCTTCACCTTAAAACGATGTCATCTTGTCCAGAGATTCCCCTACTCTGGGCAAGAGACTCTGTGCATCTACCTGATCTATTCCTCTCATGATTTTGTACACCTCTACAAGATCACCCCTCATCCTCCAGCGCTCCAAGGAATAGAGACCCAGTCTACTCAACCTCTTCCTACAGCTCAGACCCTCGAGTCCTGGTAACATCCTTCTTTGCACCCACTTCAACGACACCATCTTTCCAATAACATAGACACATACAACATAGGTGCAGGAGGAGGCCATTCAGCCCTTCGAGCCAGCACTGCCATTTAATATGATCATGGCTGATCCAGAATCAGTACCCCGTTCCTGCATTTTCCCCATAACCCTTCATTCCTTTAGCCAAAAGAGCTATAGCTAACTCTCTCTTGAAAACATCAAGGAATTGGCCTCCAGTGCCTTCTGTGGCAGAGAATTCCACAGATTCACAACTGGAAAAGGTTTTTCCTCATCTCAGTCCTAAATGGCCTCCCCCTTATTCTTAAAGTGTGACCCCTGGTTCTGGACTCCCCCAACATCGGGAACATTTTTCCTGCATTTAGCCTGTCCAATCCCTTAATAATTTAATATGTTTCTATAGGATCCCCTCTCATCCTTCCAAATAACATAGTGCCCAGAACTGAACACATTAGTTTGAATGCAGTCTCACCAACATCTTATATAACTGCAACATGCCCTCCCAACTGGTGTATACTCAATAGCTGGGCAGTGATGGAATGAATGAAAGTGAGCAGCACCGTCAAACTTTGCTCATTTAGTGAGGAATTTAGTCTATGAGGAATGAAATAAATATTCTTGTACTTACTGAATTTTGCCGCGAGCCTTTGAACTCTTGGCCACCGAGTTGTGACCAAGAATCTCCTGTGTCGCCACCATCTCAACCCTCTGCTCATGACAACCTTCCACTGCAGGAACTGCTGAAGAAAATGTAGTCATTTGTGACCACGTCTGTCGACGGTGGTGTCCAACTGTGCCCAGACCCCCTGCTACCAATGTTTATAGGTCGTAGGAGCAGACGTAGGCCATTCAGCCCATCGAGTCCACACCACCATTCGATCACGTTTGATCTATCTTTCCTTCTCTACCCCATTCTCCTGCCTTCTCCCCGGACCCTATGACACCCGCACTATTCAAGAACGTGTCTATCTCGGCTTTGAAACTATCTAAAGATGGCCTCCACAGCTGCCTCTGGCAATGAGTTCCACAGATTCACCACCCTCTGACTAAAGAAATTGCTCCTCATCTCCATTGTAAAGGGACGTCCTTTTATTCTGACGCTGTGACCTCTGGTCCTAGACTCTCCCACTAGTGGAAACATCCTTGCCACATCCACTCTATCTAGGTCTTTCATAATCACCTGGGTATCAATGGGACCCCCCCCCCCTTATCCTTCCAAACTCCAGTTACTCCTGTTACTGCAAGTGTTGTGGGCTGGAGCTTGGCTCAAAGGACTGGTTAGGTGGTGGAAGCTTCATCACATCAGCCATCAGGCTCCTGATCCACCCTGAACTATTGTGGGCCTTGCGCAAGGTTGCACCGTGTACATCAGCTTTCACTACAATGGTATTGGCCAGTCCCACTGCAACTGACCGTTTATTCTGTTGTTGTTGTGTTTATTGCAAAGAAATGGTGGCTGATCTGAATAATTTTGTTGTGTTAGCCTCCACAGCGTTAGATAGATACCAGAAACATGCCTGACATTGAAGAGAGTCCAGGGGCTGAAGTGACTGCAGTCACAGTTACTAAGGAGAAGGTGTGGTGCCTCCACGCCCACGATGATTTTACAAACAACCCGTCACCGCTGGAGTCTCGCCAGCAGCCTCACGAGAAGGTCCAGCCACAAGAGCTCAATAACAACTCCAAGGTCAGGTGCACTAATTGGACTTTACCTGCACACGAGTTGTGATTGGTGACAGGCTGTATGCAAAACCAATGTGGGCGTGAAGGCGTCACAAAGGTGCTTGGGAAGCTGAAAACTCTGAAGGTGGATGTCAGCTGGACCAGGTGCACAACACCCCAGGGTTCTGAAAGAGGTAGGTGTGGAGATCGTGGAGGTATTAGTAGTGATCTTTCAAGGATCACTATAGTCGGGAGTGGTTCCAGAGGACTGGAAGTCGTGAATGTAGCGCCACTGTTTAAGAAGAGAGCGAGGCAAAAGAAAGGTTGTTCTCACCTGAAGGGAGAGACACCTGCTTCTGACGGAAGGAGCCGAGCGATGATGCAGGGCCTACAGCGGCTGCACTGGAGAGTCTGAAATGGAAACCAGTGCAAGTGTGGTCAAACTGCACCTACAACTACGAGCGATCCTACAGAAACATTTTAAATCCTTACTTTCCCACTTAAGCAATTTCTTCGGCGACTTGCCGGCACCCGTCATAGTCGCAGCAGGTCTCCGAAAACTTTCACCATGTTGAAAATCCAGCGGCGACCAGAACAAGGAACGACTCTTTGGGCGACTACTCACGGCCATACAGGCTTCACCCCGCGACATGTCACCAGGTTATCGCCTGTATGGTCGTGAGTCGTCTCCTCAGTCGCCCAAAGAGTCGTAGCATCTTTCAGGTCGCTGCTGAATTTTCAACATGTTCTCTGCGACCTATGACGGGTGTCGGCAGACACGGAAAAAGTTGCGTAAGTGGGACAGGCCCATGAGAAGTAACGTACCCATTCCCCAGGGGCAAGACAGAATAACCCGGCCAATGTTCATAAATTCATGTTCATAAGTGACAGGATCAGAATTAGGCCATTCGGCCCATCAAGTGCCCATCGGCCCCTCACTCACCATCTATGTCCCCATTTTGACATTGAGTCTAGTAAGCTCAGGCTTGGATTTAACACTTCCACTGTCAAATAACTATCTAGTTCTGCATGAGGATTACTTGTGATGAATGCAGCAATCAGGCTTTTCGAGAGAAAAGGTGAAAGATTTAAAAACAAACCTTAAAAACCCGATAAACATCAGAAAATTCAGACTTACAGTTAACAATAAAGTATAATTAACACATTACACTCCCACTAATCAGGGCAGTAGAATTCTATCCAAAAGGACACAGAGTGCTGGAGTAACTCAGCGGGTCAGGCAGCATCTGTGGAGAACATGGATAGGTGACGTTTCAGAATGCTGGAGTAACTCAGCGGGTCAGGCAGCATCTGTGGAGAACATGGTTAGGCAACGTTATGGGTCAGGACCCTATCTCAAAGGTTCTTTATAATCACACGTGCCAAGGTACAGTGAATTTCTTTTTTTGCAAACAGTTCAGCAAAGTATTACTGTGCAGAAACACCATCTTATGTTACGTTCAAAGTGTATAGAAACAGTCCACTGAGACAAGAGTCAGGCAGCATCTCTGGAAAAAAGGAATGGGTGATCTTTTGGGTCAAGACCTTTCTTCAGATCCGACCCGAAACGTCACCTATCCATGTTCTCCGCAGATGCTGCCTGACCCGCTGAGTTACTCCAGCACTCTGTGAAACGTCACCTATCCGTGTTCTCCGCAGATGCTGCCTGACCCGCTGAGTTACTCCAGCACTGTCCTGTCCTTGTGTGCATTAACCAACATCTGCAGTTGCTCGTTCCTACAGCAGATCCATCACTTACCTTCCCTCCTCCTTGTCCAGGAGACTGCGGTACCTGCCGATTTCTCCCTCCAGTCGCACTTTGGTGTTGACCAACAGTTGGTTTTGCCAGACCTGGTGTTCAATGTCTCCCCTGACCTCTTTCAACTCGTGCTCCAGTTGTCCCACCATCTTGGCCAGGCTCCTGCACTGCAGTGCATGTCTCTGCACCGACGTCTGCAGGGACTGCTCCAATCCCTTCTGCTGTAAAACAACACCAGCTCCGCTCAAAATCACCACTCCACTTGTCAATGAAACTGGCCTTCCTTACACACAGGAGCCAACCATTCAGTTCAGTAAGACACAAAAAGCTGGAGTAACTCAGTGGGACAGGCAGCATCTCTGGAGAGAAGGAATGGGTGACGCTTCGGGTCGAGACCCTCCTTCAGACATCTCGATTCGAAACGTCACCCATTGCTTCTCTCCAGAGATGCTGCCTGTCCCACTGAGTTACTCCAGCTTTTTGTGTCTATCTTAGGTTTAAACCAGCATCTGCAGTTCCTTCCTACCCATTCAGTTCAGTTAGTTTATTGTCACATGTACTAAGGTACAGTGAAAAGGTCATCAGGCCATGTGATAGGAGCAGAATTAGGCCATTTGGCCCATCTAGTCTACTCCACAATTCAATCATGGCTGATCTATCTCTCCATCCCAACCCCATTATCCTGCCTTCTCCCCATAACCCCTGACACCCGTACTAATCAAGAATCTATCTATCTCTGCCATACAAATATCTATTGACTTGGCCTCTAGTGTTCCACAGATTCACCACCACAACGCTTTTGTTGCGTGCTAACCAGCCAGTGGAAAGACAATACATGATTCCAATCGAGCCGTTCACAGTGTACAGATACACGATAAGGGAATAACGTTTAGTGCAATGTAATGCCAGCAAAGTCCGACCAAAGATAGTCTGAGGGTCACCAAGGAAGATGACAGTAGTTCCGGACTGTTCTCTAGTTGCAGTAAGATGATTCAGTTGGGAAGAAACATTCCCTGAATCTGGAGAGGTGCATTTTCACACTTTTATACTTTTTGCCCGATGGGAAAGGGGAGAAGAGGGAGTGGCCAGGGTGCGACTTGTCCTTGATGATGCTGCTGGCCTTGCTGAGGCAGCGTGAGGTGTAGATGGAGTGAATGGAAGGGAGGTTGGGGTGTTTGATGGTCTGGCCTATGCAGTCACAAGATAAATATTTGTCGCATGACATATTATTATTCTTCAGTCAAACTGTTTGCCACATTCTTGACATTAGCCATGACGACATCTGTGGTGTGGGAAGGAACTGCAGATGCTGGTTCATACCAAAGATAGACACAAAGGGCTGGAGTAACTCCACAGGTCAGGCAGCATCACTGCAGAAATAGAAGAGGGGACGTTTCAGGTCAGAACCCTTCTTCAAAACTTTCCCAAAATGTCACCTATTCTTTTTCTCCGGAGATGCTGCCTGACCTGCTGAGTTTCTCCAGCATTTTATGTCTATAGAACATAGACCACACCAGCGGTATTTATAACTGATGTATTGAAAGGCCCATTGGACGACCATGCCAACCATTGATCACCCATTCACATTCGTTCAATGTTACCCCAATTTCTCATCGACTCACTAAGGACAATTTGCTGAAACCACTTCATCTACAAACCCGCACATCTGGGGGATATGGGAGGAAATCGGAGCACCTGGAGAAAACCCACATGGTAACATAGAGAACATGCAAACTCCCCATGGACAGCATGAGGCAGCGGCTCTACCAGCTGCGCTACTGTCCTACCCTAATGTTCATTACACAATACTCTGGAATTTAGAAGGATGAAAGGATATCTTATTGAAACATACAAGATTAATTCAGCGTTTGGACACGCTAGACACAGGAAATATGTACCCAATGATGGGGGAGTCCAGAACCAGGGGTCACAGTTTAAGAATAAGCCATTTAGAACGGAGATGAGGAAAAACCTTTTCACCCAGAGAGTTGTGAATCTCTTGAATATACAGTATCTGGGGCATCTTGGTCTGCATGGCCACATTGGGTCGAATGGCCTGTTTCCGTGCAGTTTGTCTCCGTGACTCTATAACCTTACCGAAGGCATCATAAAAGTTGTTTCTTC
This sequence comes from Raja brachyura, assembly GCA_963514005.1. The sequence goes on from OY740812.1 coordinate 1,033,790, forward strand.
AACATGCAGACCCATCTCTCCAAGATATTCCACAAATTCATCTTCCACAAACCTACTGATTATTTGAGATGTTTAAGAAAGAACTCCAGATGTTGGAAAAATCTCCGGCACTTTTGTCTACCTACTGATTATTTGACATTGGTTCATAAATAGATTAGAGACTTGTGTGATTATTTTAAAATGTTACACACATCTATAATTCCTTACAGTTTACTGCGCTTTGTGTTACTGACAGTCTCTGTAAATCCCTGTGTAAACATCGGAAACATTCTTGGAGACTGAACAAGACTGAGCAATGTACGTTGCCCTGAGGCCGCGTCTACAGTCAAGGCCCCAGGTGGTGTTGGGGCTTGAGATGAGTATGTGTTAAACCCCTGTCCCACTTGCGTGTTCTTGGCACGCTAATTACGCTGTGTAGGTCCTGTGTAGGTCACGCGCGACTTCATGCTCCCGCACAGCCGTCTGGAGCGTGTGATGCCATTTGAAGATGGACACAAAATGCCGGAGTAACTCAGCGGGACAGGCAGCATCTCTGGATAGAAGGAATGGCCGACATTTTGGATCGAGTCCCTTCTTCAGACTAGTCAGGGGGAAAAGGGAAACGAGGGATATGGATGATGTAGCGAGATAAATAACAATGAATGAAAGATATGTAAAAAAGTAACGATGATAAAGAAAGCAGGCCATTGTTAGCTGTTTGTTGGGTGAAAACGAGAAGCTGGTGTGATTTGGGTGGGTGGGGGGGAGAGATAGAGAGAGAGGGTGCAGGGGTTATTTGAAGTTAGAGAAATCAAAATTCATATTCAATATTGTAAGCTGCCCAAGCTAAATATGAGATGCTGTGCCTCCAATTTGTTTTTTGTCTCACTCTGACAATGGAGGAGACCTAGGACCCGAAACGTCACCCATTCCTTCTCCCCAGAGATGCTGCCTGTCCCGCTGAGTTGCTCCAGCTTTTTGTGCCGATCTTCAGTTTAAACCAGCATCTGCTGTTCCTTCCTACACATTTCGTCCCCTCAGGCAATGCTTCCACCGAGCTCTCCCTTCAGTGCCCCACTGTGGGTGTTCACAAGCACCCCCTCCTCCAATAACCAACCCATCTCTGAATGCAGTCTGACAACTAGACAACTACTTAAAAGTTACTTTGGAAGTTGCTAAACAGAAAAAACCCTGTTGTGTTTCATCTCTAAAGTCTAATGTCTAAAGATGCTGCCTGACCCACTGAGTTCCTCCACACACTGCACGTTGCTCAAGACTACAATATCTGCTGTTCCTGTGTCTCCGTTTAAGGATGTTCCTCGATCTGTGGACGCAAAAGTCTCTTTCCCAGGGCCGAGGAACCAAGAAACAGAGGACATAGTTTAAGTTGAAGGGGGAAAGATTTACTAGGAACCTGAAGGGTAACTTTTTCAGGTGGTGGGTGTGTGGAACGAGCTGCCAGAGAAGGTCATTGAGGCTGGGACTATTGCAATGTTTAAGAAACAATTAGCCAGGTACATGGATAAGACGGGGTGTAGGAAGGGACTGCAGGTTTACAATGAAGAGACACAAAGACAGGCAGCATCTCTGGAGAGAATGGATGGGTGACGTTATGGGCAGGATTGGACAGGTTTAGAGGGCTATGGGCCAAACGCGGGCAGGTGGGACTAGCGTATGTTTTGTTTAAAACAAAAAGATAATCATTTGTAAGATATAAGAAGATTCTTAGACACTGATTGATGTCCAAAGACCAGTGTAGATGGACATGTTGGCCGGTGCAGGCAAGTTGGGCTGAAGGGGCCTGATTCCACACCATCTGACCATGACTATGAATCTGTCTGTTTTTGATCAAGAGGACAAGTGGAGGGTGTAGGTGTTGTGCAGCTGGTCAGCTCACACCGGCCAGGACACTCACCGGCCAGCTCCCTCACCAGCCAGCTCCCTCACATGGCCAGCTCCCTCACATGGCCAGCTCCCTCACATGGCCAGGACAGTGCAGGCCAGGACACTCACATGGCCAGGACACTCACATGGCCAGGACACTCACATGGCCAGGACACTCACATGGCCAGGACACTCACCGGCCAGCTCCCTCACCGGCCAGCTCCCTCACCAGCCAGCTCCCTCACATGGCCAGCTCCCTCACATGGCCAGGACAGTGCAGGCCAGGACACTCACATGGCCAGGACACTCACAGGCCAGCTCCCTCACCGGCCAGCTCCCTCACATGGCCAGGACAGTGCAGGCCAGGACGCTCACCGGCCAGGACGCTCACCGGCCAGGACGCTCACCGGCCGGCTCCCTCACCGGCCGGCTCCCTCACCGGCCGGCTCCCTCACCGGCCGGCTCCCTCACCGGCCGGCTCCCTCACCGGCCGGCTCCCTCACCGGCCGGCTCCCTCACCGGCCGGCTCCCTCACCGGCCAGGACAGTGCAGGCTGTGTGGGAAACCACCCGCAGACAGCAGGTGTGACAGCTCATTTGCTTCTGATTAATAACCAACAGTCTCCTTTGATCTTGCAAATTATTTTATTTTTGTTTTAAACAAAACATTCATCAGGGTGTGTAACTATAAGTGAATTGAACCTCTATTGATGTTTAACCCGTCTGTGAGCTGCTGATGGGAACAAGGAGGCTGAGGACAGGGAGTTGGCTGCATTACCTCCCAAGGTGTCAGTCAGTGTTGCATAAGCAATTAGATACATCCATGGAGGTCTGTTGTCCATGGATGTATCTAATTGGGGGTGCCGTCTGTTGTCTATTCATCAATATAGGTTCACACCTGCCATCAGAGACTCCCCAGAACGCTGGGCATTGAAACAGGACCAGAGGAAGAGGTAGACAAAAGTGCTGGAGAAACTCAGCGGGTGCGGCAGCATCAACGGAGCAAAGGAAATAGGCAACATTTCAGACCAAAACCCTTCTTCAGACCCTTCTCCAGAGGAGGATCTTCTCCAACCTGTTCACCTGTTCCACCTTCAGCTCCTTGTCACCATGGATCTGAGACCCATCGGTATCTGACTTGAAATGAACAACTGTCTCAGCATCTACTGCCCCCCATGGAAACAATTCCAAATTCCTCCCAACGTCAGTCCTGTAAGCCATGTCCCGGCAAGCTGCACGGTGGAAGGGTGTTCAATCTGTAAATGCACCATCTCTTGCCCAGAGTAGGGGAATTGAGGGCCAGAGGACTTAAGTTCAAGGTGAAGGGGTAAGATTTAACAAGAATCCGAATGGTAACTTTTTCCACACGAAGGGTGGTGGGTGTATGGAACGAGCTGCCAGAGGAGGTAGTTGAGGCTGGGACTATCACAGCATATAAGAAACATTTAGACAGGTACATGGATAGGACAGGTTTGGAGGGCTATGGACCAAGCACAGGCAGGTGGGACTAGTGTAGCGGGGACATTGTTGGCCGGTGTGGGCAAGTTGGGCCGAAGGGCCTGTTTCCACTCTGTGTGATGCTAATTAATTGCTGCTGACGGCTGTGGTGGTCAAGTCAATGGATATATTTAAGGATCAGATTAATAGCTTCCTGATTAATACGGGTGTCAGGGGTTATGGGGAGAAGGCAGGCGAGTGGGGATGAGAGGGAAACATAGAACAGCCATGAATGAATGGTGGAATAGACTTGATGGGGCGAATGGCCTAATTCTGCTCCAATCAATTGTGAACCAGACCCACCAGTAGGTCCGGCCCTACCATAGTGGACAGGGGACCCTTGGATCGGGAACCCACCCAGAATGCCCGGCTCACTGACCCAGCATGAAGGGAGTGGGCCGGAGGGCAGGTGAGCAGACCGGCTGCAGGAGGGAGTGCACGGCCTCGATGGGCGAGTGGCCCGCTGGAGGCCCTGCAGCAGCCTGGGGCTGGGCTGGACCGGGCACCGCTCCAAGAGGCCGAGCACGTGGACCGGACGTGGCCTACAGTGGTGGACGACCCATGGCTAGCTTGACCAGGCCGACCCTGCAACACCGCCAGGACAACACACCTCCATGGATGTATCCAATTGTTTATGCATTGCGATACTTGTATGGAACTGTATACACGTTAATTTCACCGTTTCCCTGCTGTATCTCTAAACTAAACTAGTCTAGACTCTTGACTTTATGAATGCTCCTGCCTGCACCACTTACCATGCCACCAAACCCCACGTGCCGGCCTCACAGGCCAATGAAGTCATTCATAAATATACAGAATGATCAGCTGTGACCTCAAGATAGATCATGCCTCCACACTTCCTGCCACATCCACACCCATTATCCACACTGAACCCATCTCCCAGCAGCTTCATTCTTTGTTTTATTTCCATAGAATTTAAGCCAAGCCAACAATCTTTGATCTGGGACATTATGAATGCTTCTATGAAGGCGGATAAACCACACCCAGAGACATTCCTCTCTCCTATTTAAGATTCGCTTCAGTAAATACATTTGACACACCTGGAATTTACCCCGCCACGTGAACCCTTTCTATTCATCTCAAATTGCTGTAATAACAAAGAATAAAAGCTGATATCTGTGCCCATGTTAAAAGAGTACAATAATATTATTCTGGATCACAGGCTGTAATTCTGGCATGTTTTGGTTGCAACAAAGAACACACGGATTCGTGAGTCATTTGGCAAGGGCGGTGGAGGAGACGAGTAGTCCCACAGAATCACTCCGCAGCCTGCAGCTATCGACAACAGTGACCAGTGAGCAGTTTTGGGCACCATATCCAAGGAAGGATGTGCTGGCTCTGGAGAGGGTCCAGAGGAGGTTTACAAGAATGATCTCAGGAATTCAGTAAAGATTTACGAGGATGTTGCCAGGACTCGAGGGTGTGAGCCATAGGGAGAGGTTGAGTAGGTTGGGTCTCTATTCCATGTAGCGCAGGAGGATGAGGGAAGACCTTATAGAGGTGTATAAAATCATGAGAGGAATAGATCGGGTAGATGCACAGAGTCTCTTGCCCAGTGTAGGGGAATCGAGGACCAGAGGACATAGGTTCAAGATGAGGGGGAAAAGATTTAATAGGAATCCGAGGGGTACTTTTTTCACACAAAGGGTGTTGGGTGTATGGAACAAGCTGCCAGAGGAGGTATTTGAGGCTAGGACTATCCCGTTGTTTAAGAGACATTGGACAGGTACATGGATAAGACAGGAGGTTATGGACCAAGCACAGGCAGGTGGGGTCATTGCGGACCGACCGGTGTGGGCGAGTTGGGCCCAAGGCTCACTGTTTGAGTGGCCACACCCTCATTTCACCGCTGCCATCGAGAATAAGGTACACGAGCCTGAAAACTGTAACATTCAGGTTCAGGAACAGGAACAGCTTCTTCCCAGCAACCATCAGGCTCTTGAACACTGCACAACACTGGCCTCAGCAACCGTAGATCTAAAATGGAATGTCTTTGGTTGCACTACCGGCTTTGCATTTATATACATATACACACACACACACAGTAAATATTATGTAAAAATATATAAGATAAATACAAGACAATATGTGTATATATACTACATACATAATCTGTGTGTAACAGCGTTGGTAAACATGACAATGAAACACTCTTGATTCGAGGGAACCGGATGAAACCTCCACATTCACAATGAGACGGTGCAAACTGCACAATGACAGCGGCTCTGCTTGCGCAGCCACCGACTTCCCGGGTTTCAGGGGGGCGAGTCCGACACCTGCCCTGCCGGGTAGAGCCACGGACAGGGGGCGAGCAGGATGGCCCTGGCCCACTGCCGCTCTGCAGTGAGACGCCGTTAAACACAATCCCCCCACAGTGTGTGTACCCCCCGCCCCCACAGTGTACCCCCACCCCCCACCCTCACAGTGTACCCCCCACCCCCACACACCACCCCACACACACCACCCCACCCTCACAGTGTGTGTACCCCCCCACCCCCACAGTGTACCCCCACCCTCACAGTGTACCCCCCACCCCCACACACCACCCCACACACACCACCCCACCCCCACAGTGTGTGTACCCCCCCACCCCCACAGTGTACCCCCGCCCTCACAGTGTACCCCCCCACCCCCCAAAGTATACCCCCCCCACCCCCACCACCCCACCCCCACAGTGTGTGTACCCCCCCACCCCCACAGTGTACCCCCCACAGTGTACCCCCACCCCCACAGTGCCCCCCATCCCCACAGTGTACCCCCCCACCCCCACAGTGTACCCCCACCCCCACAGTGCACCCCCCACCTCACAGTGCACCCCCCCCACAATATACCCCCCACACCTCCCGCAGTGCACCCCCCCCCCCCACACCAACCCCCAACCCCCCCTCTCTGCCCTCACCAGCGCCCGCACGGCGAGGGTCTCCCGCTGGACGCCGAGCCACTGGCGCCGGACATCCTCTAGCTCGGCCCGGGCCTTGTGCAGACTCCGCTCATCCTCCGCCTCCTCGCCGGCGCCGCACACCTGCACACGGGGCATGGATGCAGAGTAGACTGGTCATCGTGCGGGGGGGAGATTCGGGCGGGGATGGATGGGGGGGGGGGGGGGGGGGCGGGGCGGGACGGATGAGGGAGCGGGGGTGGAGGAGGGGGGGGATGGAGGAAGGGGGGATGGAGGAAGGGGGGATGGAGAGGGAGGGGTGCAGGGGGGGTGGAGAGAGAGGGAGGGGGGAGGGAGGGGGGAGGGGGGCTTACAGTGAGAGCCCTCCCCGGGTTCCAGGGCCCGAGAGCCGGTGCGACCTACCTGGCGGCCGCGGCTGTGCAGGATGCGGGCGTGGAGCGGCGACAACTCCATCGCTCTCCTTGTCCCGCTGCCTCTGTCATCCTCCAGCGGCCGCCCCGGGCCGGCGCGGACAGCGGTCGAGGTCGCGGCCAGCGGGGGGTCTGGGTTGGGGTCGCGGCGGGCGGTGCCCGCGGGGACGGGCGGCCTGAATCTCGCCAACGGCACGGCGGCTCCGCACTGCCCGCGACCCGCCACCCTCAGCCGGCTGCGGGGTAAAGATGCACCCTTTAAACCTCTGTCTCTCCCTCTCTCCCCTACCCGGTGTCGGGGGCGCGCCTGCCTCCTGTGCACACTCGCCGCAGTGTGGGCTCGCCCGCAAACTGCCCGCAAACTGCATCAACTCAACGCACTCTACATCACGCATCGGGCGGCTGTATCACACAGAGGGTGCTGGTGTGTGGAACCAGCTGCCGGAGGAGATAGTTGAGGCACGGACCATAAATTAATGTCCTAGGAGCAGAATTTGGCCATTTGGCCCATCAAGTCTACTCCACCATTCAATCGAGGCTGTTCTATCACTGCCTCCTAACCCCATTCTCCTGCCTTCCCCCCATAACCCTTGACACCCGCACTAATCAAGAATCTGTCAATCTCGCCTTAAGCATCACAATACTTCAGAAACATTTAGACAGGTGCATGGATAGGACAGGTTTGGAGGGATCTGGTGTACCAGTGGCCAGAGGATCTGGGGTGACGGAGGAACTGAAGGAAATCCACATTAGGCAGGAAATGGTGTTGGGTACACTAATGGGACTGAAGGCTGATAAATCCCCAGGGCCTGATGGTCTGCATCCCAGCGTACTTAAGGAAATGGCTCTAGAAATCGTGGATGCATTGATGATAATTTTCCAATGTTCCATAGAATCAGGATCAGTTCCTGTGGATTGGAGGGCAGCTAATGTTATCCCACTTTTTAAGAAAGACGAGAGAGAGAAAACAAGGAATTATAGACCAGTTAGCCTGACATTGGTGGTGGGGACGATGCTGGAGTCAATTATAAAAGATGAGATAGCCGCACGTTTGGACAGCAGTAACAGGATCGGTCCGAGTCAGCATGGATTTACGAAGGGGAAATCATGCTTGAGCCAGTGGATGTAGTGTACCTGGACTTTCAGAAAGCATTTGATAAGGTCCCACATAGGAGATTAGTGGGCAACATTAGGGCACATGGTATTGGAGGTATTGCTGGGACCGCAGCTATTTACAATATACATCAATGATTTGGATGAAGGGATTCAAAGGAACATTAACAAATTTGCAGATGACACAAACTGGGTGGCAGTGTGAACTATGAGGAGGATGCTATGAGAATGCAGGGTGACTTGGACAGGTTGGGGGGGTGGGCAGATGCATGGCAGATGAAGTTTAATGAGGATAAATGTGAGGTTATCCACTTTGGTATCAAAAACAGGAAGGCAGATTACTATCTAAATGGTGTCAAGTTGGGAAAAGGGGAAGTACAACGGGATCTGGGGATCCTTGTTCATCAGTCTATGTAAGTAAGCATGCAGGTACAGCAGGCAGTGATGAAAGCGAATGGCATGTTGGCCTTTATAACAAGAGGAGTCGAGGAGTCGAGCAAAGTCAAAGTCAAAAGAGTTTATTGTCATGTGTCCCTGACAGGACAATGAAATTCTTTCTTTGCTTCAGCACAACAGAACATAGTAGGCATTGACTACAATTATATACGTAAATACACAAATGAATGAATAAATTAATAAAGTGCAAATAACAGATGGAGGGATATTAATGTTCAAACTTCTGTCCGAGCCAAGTTTAATAGCCTGATGGCTGTGGGGAAGTAGCTATTCCTGAACCGGGTCGTTGCAGTCCTCAGGCTCCTGCACCTTCTACCCGAAGGGAGCAGGGAGATGAGTATGTGGCCAGGATGGTGTGGGTCCTTGATGATGCTGGCAGGTCAGAGCCGATGATGGACTGGGCAGTGTTTACTACATTTTGTAGTCTTTTCCTCTCCAGGGCACTCAAGTTGCCGAACCAAGCCACGATGCAACCGGTCAGCAAGATCTATTCTGTAGAAGTTAGAGAGAGTCCTCCTTGACAGACCGACTCTCCGTAATCTTCTCAGGAAGTAGAGGCACTGATGAGCTTTCTTAATAATTGCATCTGTGTTCTCGGACCAGGAGAGATCTTCACAGATGTGCACGCACAGGAATTTGAAGCTCTTGACCCTTTCAACCATCGACCCATTGATATAAACAGGACTGTGGGTCCCCATCCTACACCTTCCAAAGTCCACAATCAGTTCCTTGGTTTTGCTGGTGTTGAGGGCCAGGTTATTGTGCTGACACCATATGGACAGTCGCTCGATCTCTCTTCTATACTCTGACTCATCCCCATTAGTGATACGTTCCACAACAGTGGTGTCGTCAGCGAACTTGATGATGGAGTTCGCACTATGACCGGCTACGCAGTCATGAGTATAGAGTGAGTACAGCAGGGGGCTGAGCACGCAGCCTTGAGGTGCTCCCGTGCTGATTGTTATTGAGTCTGACACATTTCCACCAATACGAACAGACTGTGGTCTGTGGATGAGGAAGTTGAGGATCCAATTGCAGAGGGATGCGCAGAGACCCAGTTCTGCGAGTTTGGTAACCAGCTTGGAGGGATGATTGTGTTAAATGCTGAGCTGTAATCGATGAATAACAGCCTGACATATGAGTTTTTGTTGTCCAAGTGGTCCAGAGCGGAGTGGAGAGCCAGCAAGATCGCATCCACCGTTGATCTGTTGTGGCGGTAAGCGAACTGCGGTGGGTCCAGGTTTTTGTCGAGGTAGGAGTTGATTTGTGCCATGATCAACCTCTCGAAGCACTTCAGCACCACAGGTGTTAGTGCCACAGGTCGATAGTCATTGAGTCACGTCACCTTGCTCTTCTTGGGCACCGGTATTATTGATGCCCTTTTAAAGCAGGTGGGAACCTCAGACCTCAGAAGTGACAGGTTGAAAATGTCCGTAAAAACTCCAGCCAGTTGGTCCGCACAGGTTTTTAGAACACGACCAGGTATGCCATCAGGTCCAGACGCTTTTCGAGGGTTCACTCCTGAAGGATTTCCTGACGTCGGCCTCTGTGATTGAGACTGAAATACCATCACAGCGAATAGGGGCTCGGGAAGGCACATCGGTGTTCTCCCTATCAAAGCGTGCATAAAATGCATTGAGCTCATCAGGGAGTGATGTATCGCTGACATTCGAGCTGCCTCCAGGTTTCGCCTTGTAGGAGGTGATTGCATTCAGTCCCCGCCACAGCTGCCGAACATCTGTCTCATCCTCCAGCTTGGAGCAGAACTCCCTTTTGGCCTTTTTGATGGCCTTACCAAGGTCGTATCTGGACTTCTTGTAGACCACTGTGTCATCAGACATGAATGCCCGGTGTCTGGTCTTCAGAAGAGTGCGGATCTCACAGTTCATCCAAGGTATCTGATTGGGAAACACTCGGAAGGTTTTTGTAGGGATGCAGTCCTCCACACATTTCTTAACGAAGTTTGTAACGACTGTGGCATATTCATTCAAGTCCGTATCTGAGTCCTTGAACATTGCCCAGTCTACAGACTCCAAACAGTCCTGTAGTTGTTCCTCTGCCCCCACCCCCCCCCCCCCCCCCCCCCCCCGCCGACCAGCTCTGTACTGTCCTCACCTCTGGGGGTGCGCTCTTTAATTGCTGCCTGTGGGCAGGAAGAAGCAGCACCGCGGTATGGTCGGATTTACCGAAGTGAGGACGAGGGATAGGGCGGTAGGCAAAGAGGTCCTTCTACAGTTGTACAGGACCCTAGTGAGACCACACCTGGAGTATTGTGTGCAGTTTTGGTCCCCTAATTTCAGGAAGGACATTCTTGCTATTGAGGGAGTGCGTAGGTTTACAAGGTTAATTCCCGGGATGGCGGGACTGTCATATGCAGGGCCGGCCTTAGGAGGTGCGGGGCCCAACTGGGAACAATTTTGGTGAGCCCCAGGTTCCCAGCCAAGGTCTGTAGAATCATAGAAATATAAATAAAGTCTATTCTAAACTTTATATCTCTGAGGCAGAATGGAAAGTAATTAAAATGTGCGCTTAAAACGTGCCTGCGACTTAATGGACCAAACAGATCTAAGCTACATTTTTATATAAAATTGCACACATGTAAACCTATAAGTAACAAACAAAATGTGGAGGTCACCTCTGAAAAGTACATAGTTAGAATAGCACTTGTTTTAGTGACTGCGAAATGGAACTAGACCCTGGCAAACCAATAACTATTGGTGAGTCTGAAGAAGGGTCTCGACCCGAAACGTCGCCTATCTCCTTCGCTCCTTAGATGCTGCTGCACCCGCTGAGTTTCTCCAGCTTTTTGTGTAACCAACTATTGGTGAAAAACCAGTCCAGGCATTACATTATGGGCTTCAGAGAAGGGAAAAGAGAGAGAGGAATTAGAGAAGGGAGGGAGGGAAGAAGGGAAGGGAGGGAGGGAATGGAGGGAAGGGAGGGAAGGGAAGGAGAGAAGGGAGGGAGAGGGCCGGTGGCGGGAACGGATGCCAGGGTCCGGGCGAACGGGTGTGAGCTGCAGCCTTGCCCCAACTCATAACAGGAGACAATGCATTCAGTCTGAACTGCTGCAACCACTGTGTGAGAATCCCACCACCAAATCTGGTTATTCCCTTCATTCTGCCTCCATCAGCTCACTATTGATTGATTGATTGATACGTTACTGCCACGTGTACTTGGTACAGTGAAATTCTTTGTTTGGCTCCATGGGTAGGACAGGTTTGGAGGGATATGGGCCAAATGCAGGCAGGTGGGACCAGTGTAAGTTGGATCAGTGGGCAGGTTGGGTCGAAGGGCCTGTTTCCATGCTGTATCACTTTATGACTCTAATACGTAAGACATGCAAAGAGTTGTCACCTATAAGGTAGCAACAAATTTATAAAAGTATTCAATAGGCAATAGGTGCAGGAGTAGGCCATTCGGCCCTTCGAGCCAGCACCGCCATTCAAGGTGACCATGGCTGATCTTCCCCAATCAGTACCCCGTTCCTGACCCCGTCAATATAGTCCCGATGCTTCTTCTTCCTTCTAACCCCTCCCCCCCTCGGTTCCCCCTTTGTTGTCAGCGCCCCCCCCCCCCCCCCCCCCCCGATAATCGTACTGATAGTCACTAAGTGTTGACACCAATAAACCAGACGAGTGTTTCATGCATCATTACAAACTACTTTATTTAAGGTCACCAGGAATCTAAAGAGAAAAGCAATATCTGGAGTTGAAATCTTCTTGGTCAGGTGAGAGGTTGTTTATTCTTTATTAATTTGGACCTCCTCATGCGATTCAACAACTTGCCCATCGACCAACGTCTCAGTAACGGTTATATACCTCTTGGTGGTCACCACGTCTGGCACTTAAGAAACAAATATGGGAGTCATTAACGAGAAACAAACAGAAAGGATCACAACTCTTTCACAGTCAAAGTGTAGTGATGTTGGAAATGCTGCAGAAGACTTGTACACGGGCCTGTTTCCGTGCTGTAAACTAAACTAAACTGTGTGAAAGAAGTGTGAACACGCACACTTCCACATTCAGGGGCAGTTTCTTCCCAGTTGTTATCAAGCAACTGAATCATCCCATCAACAACTAGAGCCCAGAGTTACTATCAACCTCATTGAAGACCCTTGGAATATCTTTAATCGGACTTTACCTTGCACTAAACGTTATTCCCTTTATCATGTGTCTGTACACAGTGGACGGCTCGATTGTAATCCTGTATTGTCTTTACACTGTCTGGTTAGCACGCAACAAAAGCTTTTCACGGTACCTTGGTACATGTGTCAATAAACTAAACTGAATAAACTTACGATCCTCCATGAAGAACTGTATGTAATCTGAAGATATAGTGTCACATATCTGAGATCTCTTGTCTGCTAAATTGTTTTTCTTTGCTAAAGATACTTGGTCAGAATCTGAATTTGGTGCCAATGGCCACAGCCCAATACAATAGCAGCCATGATTAATATAGAAAGTGTCCTTCTATTAGCAAGACCCGAGAATACTTGGGCAGTTTACACCCCAGCGGTATGAACATTGACTTCTCCAATTTCAGGTAGTCCTTGCTGTCTCCCTCTTTCCCCTCCCCTTCCCAGCTCTCCCACAGCCCACTGTCTCCGCCTCTTCCTTTCTTCTTCCCGCCCCTCCCACCCCCACATCAGTCTGAAGAAGGGTCTCGACCCGAAACGTCGCTTATTTCCTTCGCTCCATAGATGCTGTCTCACCCGCTGAGTTTTTCCAGGATCTTTGACTACCTTCTATTAGCAAAATGTCTTTTGCTGACCAACCTATCAACCATCTGCGGCCAAAAAGTGAGGCATCAAAACTTGAAGACCCATCACCCATTCCTTGTCTCCAGAGATGCTGCCTGTCCCACTGAGTTACTCCAGGATTTTGTGTCTATCTTTGGTTTAAATCAGCATTTACAGTTCCTTCCTACAACATTTTGTGTCCATTGTTGTGTGTCAGTTCCAGAGACAAAGTCCACAATGAGATAGACACAAATGGGACAGAACTCTGGCTTCTGGAACGGGAATTCATAAGTTTAATAACGGGTGGATAAAGTGTTCCTGAGTCTAGTGGTGCGCACTTTGGAGCCTGCGCATCGGCTGGCCGATGGGAGTGGGAAGCAAAGGGAATGAGTAGGTAGGACAAGTCCGTAATTATGTTGCTGCCTTCCTGAGTGAGCTGTAGATGGAGCAGATGGTGGAGGGAGTCCGTGATGGACTGGTTAAGATTGTAGGATCAGACCCCACAGAACCGGGTTAAACGTCGACCCGTCATTAACCAACACCGCACTTGTTTGCACATCGCTGCTCTCGAGTTGCACCCCAGCACCTAATTGGTTTGGAGCATGTGGCGCTGTTTGAGTTATTGAGTTATGCACAGCAGTTGGGAGACGGAGTGAGTCCAGACTGGAGAAGGTTTTTTTCTCCCCATCCATTCACCCATCCCACCAGCAAGCAACTATCCCAGGGTCGGCCGCCATGCTGCTAATCAATTAGTGACAGTCAGTACTTACCCTTGACTGTTTCGATTGTTTTGATTTCCGTAGAGTAGCTGTTGAAGACATATAGAATAATAATTAGGCAACAAACAAAAAGAAATTGATCAAATAAAATTCTGTGAAGAATGAAGTTCAATGGTCAGTCCTTCAAAGGCTGTGGGTTTGCAGCTGGAGTGGACAGAAATGGAGGTCAAAGTTCATAAGTGATAGGAGCAGAATTAGGCCATTCGGCCCAACATGTCTACTTCGCCATTTAATTGTGACTGATATAACTCTCCCTCCTAACCCCATTCTCCTGCCCTCTCCACATAACCCCTGACGCCCGTACCAATCAAGAATCTATCTATCTCTGCATTAAAGATATCCTTTTTCTTGGCCTCCACGGTCATTTGTGGCACTGAATTCCACAGATTCACTACCCTCTGGCTAAAGAAATTCCTCCTCATCTCCTTCCTAAAGGAACGTCCTTTAATTCTGAGGCTGTGGCCTCTGGTCCTAGACTCCGCCACTAGTGGAAACATCCTCTCCACATCCACTCCATCCAGGCCTTTCACTATTCGGTATGTTGCAATTATGTCCCCCCTCATCTCCAGCAAGTACAGGTCCAGTGTCATCAAACGCTCATCATATGTTAACCCACTTATTTCTGGACCCTCTCCAGAGATGCCTCTGATGGAATGGAGCGAATGCCATGAATATCAGTGTGATGTTGGTAATGGGACTGTTTTGTATACAGCACCAAGTAAAAGTGATTATGTGCAGAAGTGCCATCTAAATTGACATCACTTCAACTCCCCGTCCCATTCCGAATCCGACCTTTCTGTCCTGGGTCTCCTCCATGGCCAGAGTGAGTCCCACCATAAATTGGAGGAGCAGCACCTCATATTTCACTTGGGCAGTTATACCCCAGCGGTATGAACATTGACTTCTCCAATTTCAGGTAGTCCTTGCTGTCTCCCTCTTCCCCCCCCCCAGCTCTCCCACAGCCCACTGTCTCCGCCTCTTCCTTTCTTCTTCCATCCCCCCCACCCCTCCATCCCCTCATCGGTCTGAAGAAGGGTCTCTACCTGAAACGTCACCCATTTTTTCGCTCCTTAGATGCTGCCTCACCCGCTGAGTTTCTCCAGCTTTATTGTCTACCTTCATGTTTGGCCAGGCATCTTGGGGAGAGGACCTGTTCCTCTGCTGTACTGGTATACGTTCTATGTTCTAAGGGAGTGAGATGCAACAACAGAGATCAGGTGTTGAGGTTCCAATCAGATTGCCTTCAATCATTTGGGCGGCACAGTGGCGCAGCGGTAGAGCCTCCACCTCAAACGCCAGGGTCCCGTGTGCGATCCTAACTAGCATTTTGTCTGTATATAGTTTGTACGTCTTCTCTGTGACCTCGTGGGTTTTCTCCGGGTGCTTCGGTTTCCTCCCACACTCTGAAGACGTGCAGGTTTGTAGGTTAACTGAGTTCTGTAAATTATAGATTGTCCCTAGCGTGTGGGATAGTGCTGGTGTACGGGCTGATCGCTGGTCAACGCAGACATGGTGGGCCGAAGGGCCTGTTTCCATGCGGTATTTCCAAAGTCTAAAAGTCTAAACTCAGGCCATTATTGGAGGGTAGAGACAAAAAGCTGGAGTAAGTAACCCAGCGGGACAGGCAGCATCTCTGGAGCGAAGGAATGGGTGACGTTGCAGGTCGCGAGCCCATCTTCAGACTGGAAGATAGGATTGAGGGGCAGAGTGGCCTACTGCATCAGTCTATAGGTCAAGCAAAGCTTCACTTGGTGCCTGTTTTTTTGCCTTTTACCAAAATTATTTGTAACATTTACAGAGCCCAGGTTAATGAAGCACGAGGGAAGGAGAAGAGAAGAATGGTGCATCAGTAAATGATTGAAACATAGAATGATCATGGCTGATCATTGAGAATCAAATCAATACCCCGTTCCTGCTTTCTCCCCATTTCCCTTGCATCTGTTAGCCCTAAGAGCTACAATCAATATAACTCTCTCTTGAATACACACAGCGAATTGGCCTCCACTGCCCTCTGTGGCAGAGAATTCCACAGATCCACAACTCTCTGGGAGAAAAAGGTGTGTGAAGTTTGGACGATCATCCCACCTGACGTGCTCTCCATCCAGGAGACGGCGGTATTGGGCGATCTCCATCTCCAGCCTGGTTTTGATGTCCAGGAGCTGTGTGTATTCTTGGCTCTGCCTCTGCATGTCCATCTGGATCTGGGACAACTCTGCATCCCGATCGCCGAGGATGGTCTGGAGGTTGAACAGCTGGTCAGCGTACTGCTCCTCCGAATCCTGCAGGTTGGATTCCAGCGATGATTTCTGCATTAAAACATTGACAATGAGTCACATTGATGGGTGTGGAGAGGATAAACCACTGAGGGGCAAACCTGGCACAGCACTCACCACACTCAGGAGCGTGTGAACATCAATCTCTATCGACTGCAGTTTGCGCTTCTGTTCATTGAACTGTTCTTTCTCTTTGTCCACCAGTTGGCTGCTGGTAGTCATCGAATGTTTGACAGTACTCAACTGTAATAAAACATAAAGGATTTTATTCCTTGGAGCGCAGGAGGATGAAAGGTGATCTTATAGAGGTGTGTAAGATCTTGAGGGGAATACAGTAGAAAGGAGAGATGCACAGAATCCTTCACCCAAGGAAGGGAAATGAAGAACCAGAGCACATAGGTTTAAGATAAGAGAGGAAAGATTTAATTAAAACTAACCCAATATGTTTGGAATTTATTGAAACCACAACCTCTCCAATTATGAATTGTAAATGTCAATAAACATGTTTACTCCAAGCGTTACCATGAAGGATTTTTTAATAGATTTCCATGTTGCACCAGCAACCTGCCTGCACCCAGCCATTGTTTCAATTATAGGTACCTGCTCCTTGAAACATTTCTCAGCCTCCAGTTGGTTATTCTCTGCCATTAATTCATAATTGCTTCTCAGTTCGGCCAGGGTTTTGGCCAAGTCCTTGGCAGGAGGAGCGTCAACATCCACGGTGACTGTACCACGAAGCTGGTTACGGAGAGATTTAATTTCCTAACAAAGAGAGAAAAAAGAGATTCAGACCTCGAATATTCATCCTACTGTCTCAAAGGATAGGGTATTAAAGCTGGTTGTTTAAGAAGGAACTGCAGATGCTGGAAAATCAAAGGTGGACAAAAGGCTGGAGAAACTCAGCGGGTGCAGCAGCATCTATGGAGCGAAGGAAATAGGCAACGTTTCGGGCCAAAACCCTTCCCAGTTTTACAGATTGGAAGGAGTGGTGGATGGGGAATGTCATCTCAAAGGACTTTGCTCAGTGGTAGAAAGTCCACCGCAACATGAGGGCATTAGGAAGATATGGATTGTGTCAAATGTAGTTGAGGTGTGGGAGCAGGAGGGGGATTCTAGACATGATGAAATTACAATGAAAGCCATCAGAATAAATGAATAAGTTTATTGGCCAGGTATTCACATACAAGGAATTGCCTCGGTGCAGTGACTCCAGCACTTTCCATCAGTTGGTTTAAGGGCAGCACAGTATTGCAGCTGGTAGAGCCACTGCCTCACAGCATCGGGAGCCGCATTTAATCCTGACCTCGGGTGCTGTCTGGGTGGAGTTTGCACGTTCTCCCTGTGAGGATGCCCATGTCACACTATCAGGTTGGTTCCTTGATGCCACAAGCCAACTACATGACGAATGGCATCAACGTTTCCATTGTGTACTACTCACGTCTTCATGGCTCTTCCTGATGTAAATTAGTTCTTCCTTCATTGCTTCGATTTGTGACTCCAGATCACTTCGGGCCATGGTCAGTTCATCTAGGACTTTGCGCAACCCAGCGATGTCCAGCTCCACACCACGTCTGATGGCCAGCTCTGAATCATACCTGCAGGAGACACAAAGGGGCTTGTTAATGTTCATGTGATAGGAGCAGGAGCAGGCCATTCGGCCCATCAAGTCTACTCTGCCATTCAATCATGTCTGATCTATTTTTCCCTCTTAACCCCACTCTCCTGCCTTCTCACCATATCCCCTGACACCCGCACTGATCAAGAATCTATGCATTAAAAATATCCATTGGCTTGGCCTACACATCCTTCCCTGGCAAGGAATTCCACAGATTCCCCACCCTCTGAATAAAGAAATTCCTACTCATCACCTTCCTAATAGTACGTCCTTTAATTCTGAGGCTATGAACTCTGGTCTTGGAATCTCCCACTAGTGGAAACACCCTCTCCACATCCACTCTATCCAGGCCTTTCACTATTTTGTACTCTGTCCAATGCTAGCACATTAGTGTGGTGACCAGCACTGTACACAACATTCTATACAGCTGTGAGATGAAGTCACAACAGATAGATGGAACAATACAGCACAACTCGTATACTCAATGCATTGGGCCACAGAGGCCAAATGTAGTCTTCACTACCCCTTCCATCTGTGCGCCATTTTTGGGGCGTTATGGAGTTGCACCCTGACCTCCCGCTGTTCATCAAAGCTGCTGAGCTCCTGCCTCTGTTTATGTTCAGCCAGTATTTGACATCCCCAAATGCATCACCTCACACTAGTTTGGATTACATTCCATCCATAGACACAAAGTGCTGGAGCAACTCAGCAGGTCAGGCAGCACCTCTGGAGTAAAGGGATGGGTGATGTTCCCGGTCGAGACCCTTCTTCAGACTAAATGTAGGGGGTGGGGGGGAGGATGGTGCAGAGCTGGAGATGACAATCTCTGCCCAATTTTTCAGTTGGTCATCTTTCAACGCTCCGTGATTGGTCCTGCTTGTCTCTATTTTGTTTTCTTTGCCATCTATCCCCCTTCCTGCATTTCTTTGACAGGCGAGCAGCCTCCATTTATACCCCACGCTGCCTCCGCAAGGCCAGCAGCATCAGCAAGGATGAGTCGCACCCTCCCTCTTCTCCACTCTCCCATCGAGCAAAAGTGTGAAAATGCACACCTCCAGATTCACGGACAGTTTCTTCCCGGCTGTTATCAGGCAAATGAACCATCCTACCACAACCAGAGAGCGGTGCTGAACTACTATCTACCTCATTGGAGACCCTCGGACTATCCATGATCGGACTTTACTGGTTTTACCTTGCATTAAACGCAGTTCCCTTATCGTGTATCTGGACACTGTAAATGGCTCGATTGTAATCATGTAATGTCTTTCCGCTGACTGGTTAGTGCGCAACATAAAAGCTTTTCACTGTACCTTCACTGTACCTGTACACGTGACAATAAACTGAAGTGAAACTGAGAGGTGAGAAGCCAAGCCCCTCCACTGTAGTTAGCCTTCCACACGGGAGTCGTGAGGCTGAGCACAGGGTGTTTGTGTGACCTTACTGTGACGTGACTCACTTGGTTTTAAAGTCATCCGCAGCCAGCTTTGCATTGTCAATCTGCAGCAGGACCTTGGCGTTAGCCAGAGAAGCGGCATTGATCTGGAAAATAAGACATGGCATTTGTTACCAAACCAATGTCCTTAATGTAAAACAGCAGAGAATTCAGGAGAACACAAAGTGCCGGAGTAACTCAGAGGGTCAGGCAGCACCTCTGGGGAACAGGGATAGGTGACGTTTCAGGTCTTCAGACAGAAGAAGTGTCTCGACCTGAAACGTCACCCATTCCTTCTCTCCAGAGATGCTGCCCTTCACGCTGAGTTACTCCAGCATTTTGTGTCTTATCTTCAGTTTAAACCAGCATCTGCAGTTCCTTCCTATAACCTTCTTCAGACCTTTCTTCAGCATTCAGGAGAACCCAGAGTGCCCAGAGAGATGGGTGGGTGGCGGGACGGGACTCCGCAGGAAGGGGCGGCAGAGAGGAGGTGAAAGGGAAGCTGAGGAAAGGCATGAGAGGAGACCCTGTGTGTCAGGGGTTATGGGGAGAAGGCGGGAGAATGGGGGTAAGAGGGAAAGATAGATCAGCCATGATTGAATGGGGGAGTAGACTTGATGGGCTGAATGGCCTAATTCTTCTCCTATCTCATGAACTTGTGAGGAGTAGAGGATGGGGGAGACGGAGGTGGGGACGGGGGAGGGAAACACCACATGTTCTTACAGGACTGTGGTGTTGTTTACTGCTTCATGGAGTTTCTGCAGCATGTGATTAGTGATTGGGAGTACAGGTGATCGAGAGGTGAAGGTGTTTAATTGTCACATGTTCTGGCAAGGGAACAATGAAATTCTTGCTTTGCTTCAGCACAACAGAATATAGACGGCATGGACACAGAACAGATCAGTGTGTCCATGTACCATTGTATAAATATATACACACAGGAATAAATAAAACAGATAAAGTGCAAATAAACAGATAGTGGGCTATTAATGTTCAGAGTTTTGTTTGAGTTGAGTTCAATAGCCTGATGGCTGTGGGGAAGCAGCTATTCCTGAACCTCAACGTTGCAGTCTTCAGGCTCCTGTACCTTCTACCGGAAGGTAGCGGCAAGATGAGTGTGTGGCCAGGATGGTGTGGGTCCTTGATGATGCTGCCAGAGTAGAATTAGGCCATTCGGCCCATCAAGTCTACTCCGCCATCCAATCATGGCTGATCCATCTCTCCCTCCTAACCCCATTCTCCTGCTTTCTCCCCATAACCTCTGACCCCCGGACTAATCAAGGAAGGTTTGATAATAATAAGTCAATACCAAGAATTCTGTGGTAACCACCGGCGACCAGGGCAGGCCTGGTCAACCCAACTCTCTCACCCACACAGGCCTAATCTCCAGTGCTGTCTTCCTGCACCATGGTGGCACAGCTGGGAGAGCTGAGGCCTCACAGACAGTGTCAGGGACTCGGGTTCAATCCTGACCTAGGATGCTGCCTGCGTGGAGTTTGCATGTTCTCCCTGTGACTGCATGGGTTTTCGTTCAGGTGCTGCGGTTTCCTCCCACATCCCTAAGACGTGTTGGTTTGTGAGATAATTGGCCTCTGTAATTGCCCCTAGCGAGTAGGAAGTGGATGTGAAGTTGAGATAACATAGAACTAGTGTGAATGGGTGATCAATGATCGGTGTGGACTCGGTGGGCCGAATGGCCTGTTTTCATGCTATATTTTTCAATTACTCAATCAAATCAGGGCAGTCTGATCCTATGAAGATCTGACCTGGGGTGGAAATAATGTAAGATGGCCCAAGAACCTGGCTGCAGACCTGGAACATAGAACATAGAACAGTACAGCACAGGGAAAGGCCCTTCAGCCCACCATGATGCACCAAACATGATGCCAAGACCAATTGTATCTGCCGACACGCAACTCACCCATTCACTATATATCTATGTACCTCTCTAAATGCCTCTTAAACATCACTATTGTATCTGCCTCCACCTCCACTCCTGGCTGCACGTTCCACGCACCCACCACCCTCTGTGTAAAAACAACTTTCCCCACACATGTCCTTTCAACTTTCCCCTTCTCACCTTCAAGCTCTGCCCTCTAGCTTGGACATTTCCACCCCGGGGAAAAGGTTTTGACTGTCTATCCTATCTGCCGCTTGGTTGATGATACCATGGTTGCAAAGGTGATGAGTTGATCTAAATCCTCAGAGGTTCACTCACCTGGACACAGAGATCCACTCACCTGGACTTAGATCCCCACTCACCTGGGCACAGAGATCCACTCACCTGGACACAGAGATCCACTCACCTGGACACAGAGATCCACTCACCTGGACACAGAGATCCACTCACCTAGACATAGATCCACTCACCTGGGCACAGAAATCCACTCACCTAGACACAGAGATCCACTCACCTGGATACAGAGATCCACTCACCTAGATAGAGATCCACTCACCTGGACTTAGATCCCCACTCACCTGGACAGAGACCCACTCACCTGGACACAGAGATCCACTCCCTGACCTAAGAGGTTTCACTCACCTGTGCTCGCAGGTTGTTGATGGTCTTCCAGTAGTCTCCCATCTCTCGGACGTTGGTGGGCGACCTCTTGTCATAGAACTCTCTGATGTGCAGCTCCAGCTGGTTGTTGGACTTCTCCAGAGAGTGCACCTTGTCCAGGTAGCTGGCGAGGCGCTCGTTGAGATTCTGCATGGTCTGCTTCTCGTTGATGGAGAAAGTCCCCAGCCCCCCCGAGTTGTTGGACCCCGAGTAGAAGCCCCCGACATTGCTGCCTTTGTTGGAGGAGTAGCTGGAGGAGATGCGAGTGCCCCGCTTTTGGGAGCTGTAGACACTGGAGGCGCGGCGTGACGCTACCCCCCCGCCCCCGCCGCCGCTGCCCCCCACACTCATCCGCTGCGACCGGGTGGAGCCTAGCACCACCGACCCCGACCGGCGCTTCTGCCCCCCGAAATCATGCTGCGAGAAACTGTATGACTGCATGGTTCGTCTGGAGATGGAGCCTCGTAGCTCAACCTGGGAGAGCAGGAGTGTGTCTGGACCGAGACACCCGGGACTTTAAGTACAACATCAGCGAGGGCGCGGCGCCCGCACACAGTCCGGCCGGACCCGCAGAATGCAGACGGTCAGGTTTGGAACCAGGAACCAGGGTGTCTTGGCTCAGATATCTGCCTGCATTGTTGCACCGGGTGGAACCACATGCCTCCCGCGTCCCTGCCAGCGGGCGCGGCCCCCGGACCACAAACACCCCCGCAGCCCAGGCCATGGGTCTAACGTGACCGCAGGACAGCGAGCTCTGCAGTCAGTGCCGAGTCCGCCCGCCACCCGCTGCCCCGCCCCGCCCCACTCCGCTCCGCTCCTTCAGCTTCAGTCAATGTCCTGGGCACCCACAGATAACACTTGCAAATGGCACCAAACTGGCCACTCGGTATACTGAGAGGAGGAATGGGTATCGTTTCGGGTCGAGACCCTACTTCAGACTCGACCCGAAACGTCACCCATTCCTTCTTTCCGGAGATGCTGCCTGTCCCGCTGAGTTACTCCAGCTTTTTGTGTCTACCTTAAACCAGCATCTGCGGTTCTTTCCTACTGCTACACACGTACTGTATCTGAGGTGCTTTTCTAATATGTGCCTATGTATCGTGATATGTGCACTGAACCATATATTGATTTAACTGTAGGAAGGTCATAGTTCATAAGGAATAGGAGTGGAATCACGTCTGCTCTATCTCTCCATCCTAACCCCATTCTCCTGCCTTCTCCCGATTTCCTCTGACACCCACATTGATCAAGGAACTGCAGATGCTGGTTTAAACTGAAGCTAGACAAAAATGTTGGAAATAATGTCACTGTACCTGTGTATATGCGATAACTAAAGTAACATGCCCTACCACAACCCTGCTGACATTTGGCTAAAGAAATCTCAGCTCTATGGGGCCATGGTGACGTACATCACAAAAACAGGCCCTTCAGCCCACTTTGTCTGTTGCTATTCTAGGCTCAAACCATTGGCCAGTACCATCAATGGGGGAACAATGGGCCCCAGATCTGAGGAAGAATGTGTCGACACCAGAGAGGGTCCAGAGGAGGTTTACGAGAATGATCCCAGGAATGAGTGGGTTGACATAAGATGAGCGTTTGAAGGTGCTGGGCCTGTACTCGCCGGAGTTTAGAAGGACGAGGGGGGACCTCATTGAAACATACCGAATGGTGAAAGGCTTGGGTAGAGTGGATGTGGAGAGGATGTTTCCACTAGTGGGAGAGTCCAGGACCAGAGGCCATAGCTTCAGAATTAAAGGATGTTCCTTTAGGAAGGAGACAAGGAGTTTCTTTAGTCAGGGGGTGGTGAATCTGTGGAATCCATTGCCACAGAATGATGAGGAGGCAAAGTCAGTGGATATTTTTAAGGCAGAGATAAGGGAAGAGGATGATGGTGGAAGGTTGTTTCTCGGAAATGGAGGCCTGTGGCTGGTGGTGTGCCTCTCGATTCAGTGCTGGGCCCATTAATGTTTGTCATCTATATCAATGATTTGGATGAGGCCACACACGGCAAGATTGCAGATGATACAAAAGTGGGTGGTTTTGCAGATAGTGGTTGTGAACAATTGCAGCAGGATCTGGATCAATTGGCCAGATGGGCTGAGGAATGGTTGATGGAATTTAACACAGAGTTATATGAGGTGTTGCATTAAGGGATGTCTAACATGGGCAGGACCTATACAATCAATAGTAGGGCTCTGGGAAGTGTTGTAGAACAGGGGGATCTAGGCGTGCAGGTGCATGGTTCCTTGA
This sequence comes from Raja brachyura, assembly GCA_963514005.1. Next base: position 1,057,698 of record OY740812.1, read on the forward strand.
AGATGGAGTCGCAGGTAGATAAGGTGGTCAAAAAGGCTTTTGGTATATTGGCCTTCAGCAGTCAGAGAATTGAGTATAGAAGTTGGGAGGTCATGTTGCAGTTGTATAAGACGTTGGTGAGGCCGCATTTAGAATATAATGTTTGGATCTGGCCACCATGTTATAGGAAAGATGTTGTCAAACTGGAAAAGGTACAGAGAAGATTTACGAGGATGTTGCCAGGACTAGAGGGTGTGAGCTATAGGGGGAGGTTGAGTAGGCTGGGATTCGTTTGAGCACAGGAGGATGAAGGGTGATCTTATAGAGGTGTATAAAATCATGAGAGGAATAGATCGGGTAGATGCACAGAGTCTCTTGCCAAGAGTGGGGAATCGAGGACTAGAGGACATAGTTTTAAAGTGAAGTGGAAAAGATTTATTAGGAATCTGAGCGGTAACTTTTTCACACAAAGGGTGGTGGGTGTATGGAACAAGCTGCCAGAGGAGGTAGTTGAGGCTGGGACTATCACAACCTTTAAGAAACATTTAGACAGGTACATGGGTCAGACAGGTTTGGAGGGATATGGACCGAATGCAGGCAGGTGGGACGAGTGTTGCTGGGACATGTTGGCCGGTGTGGGCAAGTTGGGCCGAAGGGCCTGTATCCACACTGTGTCACTCTATAACTCTATTACTCAATGATAGATAGATAATTGATTAGGATGGGGGTCAGGGGATATGGAGATATGGCATGACTATAGGGTTAAGAGAGGAAGATAGATCAGCCATGATTGAATGGCGGAGTAGACTTGTTGGGCTGAATGGCCTTATTTTGCTATAGAACTTATGAACGTAGAAGATGATGCAAGAAGATGATGGGCTGAAGGGCCTGTTCATGTGCTGTACCGTTTTATGTTCTGTGCAGCAAGATGTAGCATCTCTGTTCTGCAACCAGTAAAAATCACTGCATTTACAGAACATTTGGACACACTAAGCAAGCCCTACAACGATACGGTCCTAATGTTTACAAATGGGATTAGAATAGATGGGGGAAAGGGCAGAATAGACATGGTGGGCCGAAGGGCTTGTTTCTGTGCTGTACAATTCTATGACCTTGACTACAGCAGTCGACTCGGCATGGCGGGACTGTCATATGCTGAGAGAATGGAGAGGCTGGGCTTGTGTACTCTGGAGTTTAGAAGGATGAGAGGCGATCTTATTGAAACATAAGATTGTTAAGGGTTTGGACACGCTAGAGGCAGGAAACATGTTCCGATGTTGGGGGAGTCCAGAACCAGGGGCCACAGTTTAAGAATAAGGAGTAAGCCATTTAGAACGGAGGTGAAGAAACACTTTTTCACACAGAGAGTTGTGAGTCTGTGAAATTCTCTGCCTCAGAGGGCGGTGGAGGCCGGTTCTCTGGATACTTTCAAGAGAGAGCTAGATAGGGCTCTTAAAGATAGCGGAGTCAGGGGATATGGGGAGAAGGCAGGAACGGGGTACTGATTGGGGATGCTTAGCCATGATCACATTTACTGGTGGTGCTGGCTCGAAGGGCCAAATGGCCTTCTCCTGCACCTATTGCCTATTGTCTATTGACTCAAAACACTGGAAAAAATGCCATCAAAGTTGTCTGCACAAAGTCTTTTGAGTTACAGCGGTGTAGTGGTGCAGCTGGCAGAGCTGCATTCAATCATGATCTCGGGTGCTGTCTGTGTGGAGTTTGCACGTTCTCCCTCTGACCGCATGGGATTCCTCCGGGTGCTCCGGTTTCCTCCCACATCCCAAAGATGTGTGGGTTTGCAGATTAATTGGCCTTTTTTTGACAATTGGTTAATTAATTTATGTTAATTGGTTAATGTTTCAGAAATATTTGGGCAGGTAAATGTTTAGGACAGGTTTAGAGGGATATGGGCCAAACACAGGCAGGTGGGACTTGTGTAGTAGGGACTTGGTCATCGGTGTGGGCAGGTTGAGGCAAAGGGCATGTTTCCACGCTGTATAGCTCTATGTCACCCTGGCCTCTGGACTGGATGAGAAAGTGGGAAATCTTAGAACTAGTGTGAACGGGTGATTGATGGCCAGCATGGACTCAGTGGGCCGAAGGGCCTGTTTGTACATGGTATGTTTCAATCAATCGATCATTTGGTGGTGAGGATGGGCAAACCAATGTCCGTGTCCTCTCTCAGGCCAGCATCTCCCGCACTGACCACTGGCTCCACTCGGACATCTCCACTGGGATGGTCATGTTGTTCCATGCCCAACACCAGACTCCTGGAACTGGGATTCACCCACCTGGGATTAAACCATTCACCCTCCTGGGATCAGATTGTCAGATGGATGGAGACAATGATTCCAGGATTTCCCAAAGCCTCATTGGAGAAACACAACATCCCCACTGAGGCCTGGCGATCACTGGCCCAATGGCGGGGTGGTTGAGAAGGAATATTCAGGATGGCGTTGAGAACCTTACATCAGGTACCTGGCACAGGTAGGGGAAGGAGCTCTCCATCAGGAGGAGGGAATTTTGTGCTGCATTCTTACCCTGTATTTGCCTTCACTTCCATAGGCAAAAAAACACAAAATAGAACAGCTGGTAGACCAGGGGTGAGTCTATCTAATTCGGTTTATTAAAAGTCTTATCAGTGCGCACTGATAAACAGTCTGAGAGAATGCAAAGTTTTTGAAAGATTCAAAGTGCCTACAAAATGTTAAATTCTCATGATACAATGGTTGCTTGTGGATCGGAAATGTCACCATTAATCATTGACTGTAACATTTCATCTTTGCTTTTCCCCAGAGTTATCTTTAACCTTGTGTTTCCTGTAATTGTGAACACCTCTCTCCCATATCTAACGCAGCGGTAGAGTTGCTGCCTCCAGTGAATGCAGCGCAGGAGACCCGGGTTTGATCCCGATTACGGGTGCTGTCTGTGCAGAGTTTGTACGCTCTCCCCGTGACCTGCGTGGGCTTTCTCCGAGATCTTCGGTTTGCTCCCACATTCCAAAGACGTACAGGTCTGTCAGTTAATTGGCTTGATTAATCGCCTTAATAAATGTAAAATATTGTCCAGTCTTAAATTGTCCAACTTCCAGTCATAGTCCCTGCTGGACTCTTCGGAAGTGATGAGCACAAGGTCGAACGCATGCTGGTCATTTTCCCATCCAGCTCCCCCAGTATATGAGCTTTAAGGTTACACAAATTATAACCTACAATAGACAATAGACAATAGGTGCAGGAGGAGGCCATTCGGCCCTTTGAGCCAGCACCGCCATTCAATGTGATCATGGCTGATCATCCCCAATCAGTCCCCCGTTCCTGCCTTCTCCCCGTATCCCCTGACTCCACTATCTTACTCATCTTACTTATGATTTTCCAACACCATCTTACAAACCGTCCACTCACTTGAACACTAGCCACCTCGTTCCCCATCTGGGACAATCTGTGGCTTCCACCTTGGCTTTCCCAGCCACCCCTCACCATAGACGGCAGGAGATCCCAAGATGAAGACATTGCAACAATCTAGAGATTTTGTAGGAATGTCCAAATGTGGTGAAGGGGGCAGTAAAAAAAAACACAGTACGGTACAGCAGGAGAACAGGCCCTTCAGCCCACAATCCCTATGTCAAACATGTTGCCAAGGTACACTCACCTCTTCTGCCTGTCCACCACATCCCTCCATTCCATGCATAGCCACGTACCTATCTAAAAGCCTATTAAATATCACTATCATATCTGCCTCCACCACCACCCCTGGCAGCGCATTCTGTTTTAAAAACGTGCTCTGTACACATCTTGTAAATGTGGCCTCTCTCACCTTGAACCTACGGCCTCTTGCCTTTGATATTTCCACCCGGGTTAAATGAAAACCTTCTCCTTAAGTGAGCTGGTTTTCATAGTATTTAAACATTCACTGATTCTCAGCGCAAAGTCAAAGGTCAAACTGCTCAAAGAGTGATGCAGTGTGGAAACAGGCCCTTCAGCCCAACTTGCCCACACCAACCAACATGTCCCATCTACATTAGTCCCACCTGCATGCGTTTGGCCCATATCCCTCACAACCTGTCCCATCCATGTACCTGTCTAAATGTTTCTTAAATGTTGTGATAGTCCCTCCTTCAACTACCTCCTGCAGCAGCTTGTTCCATACACTTACCACCTTTTATGTAAAAAAGTTACCCCTCAGGTTCCTATTAAATCTTTCCCCCCTCACACAAAATTTGGGTTCAGTTTTGGTCCCATAATTTGAGGAAGGACATTCTTGCTATTGAGGGAGTGCAGCGTAGGTTTACAAGGTTAATTCCTGGGATGGCGGGACAGTCATATGCTGAGAGAATGGAGGGGCTGGGCTTATATACTCTGGAGTTTAGAAGGATGAGAGGGGATCTTATTGCCACATATAAGATTATTAAGAGTTTGGACACGCTAGAGGCAGGAAACATGTTCCCAATGTTGGGGGAGTCCAGAACCAGGGGCCACTGTTTAAGAACAAAGGGTAAGTCATTTAGAACGGAGGTGAGGAAACACTTTTTCACACAGAGAGTTGTGAGTCTGTGGAATTCTCTGCCTTAGAGGGCGGTGGAGGCCAGTTCTCTGGACTTCCAAGGGAGAGCTAGATAGGGCTCTTAAGACAGAGGATATGGGGAGAAGGCAGGAACGGGGTACTGATTGGGGATGATCAGCCATGATCACATTGAATGGTGGTGCTGGCTCGAAGGGCCGAATGGCCTACTCCTGCACCTATTGTCTAGTGTCTAGTGTCACCTTTAACCTATGCTCTCTGGTTCTTGATTTCTGTACTCTGGACAAAAGACTCTATGCATTTGCCCGATCTATTCTACTCATGATTTTGGATGCCTCTATAAGGTCACTTCTCATCCTCCTGCGCTCCAAGAAATAAAGTCCAAGCCTGCTGAACCTCTCCCGATAGCTCAGGCCCTCGCGTCTTGGTAACATTTGGGGCGGCACGGTGGGGCAGCGGTAGAGTTGCTGCCTCACATCGCCAGAGACCCGGGTTCGATCCTGACTACAGGTGCTGTCTGTACAGAGTTTGTACTGTCTCCTAGTCACCCGCGTGGACTTTCTCTGGATGCTCAGTGTTTTTCCCACACTCCAAAGACGTGCAGGTTTGTAGGTTATTTGGCTTGGTATACATGTAAACTGTCCCTAGTGTGTGTAGGATAGTGTTAGTGTGCGGGGATCGCTGGTCGCCATGGATTCGGCGTGCCAAAGGGCCTGTTTCCACACTGTATTTGTAAGCTAAACATCCTCGTAAATCTACTCTGCACCCTTTCCTGCTTGACAACATCTTTCCTCTAACATGTTGTCCAAAACTGGTGTCTTACAAAGCAGCTTGGATGCTGAGTGTGGTACGTTGGTGTGTTCTCACTGTTGCTCGATGAAGTTCGCATCTGACATACTGATTGCTGCACCCTTGCACTGAATGTTGGACGCTGCCCTCTCCAAAAATGTCACCTTTCCTGCTCCTCAATGAGGCCACCCCGCATTCTTGAAATTTGATTTGCACTAAAAACCACCAAGCCACTGAATAATGTGGTAACGCCCAAAGATCCAGGTGTGCAGGTGAAGGGAACACCAGAAGTGGTTGTACCTGTTCTGTATTCTGCATTGAAACATTTACCGACATCAACAAATCAACAGGACAGGTTAACTGTTGGGTGGGAGCAGGTTTCAGTCCAGGGCGGTTTCAGCATCCCTGCTCCACATCTCATGTCCTGTCCCTCAACACCATTGGTGTAGGTTTAAGTTTTATTATTGTTACATGTACCAAGGTTTTTGATTTACATGCTATCAAATTAGATTGGATAATACTACACATGAATTCAACCAAGCAAAACTCCAGTACAATTGGAAGAGCAAAGGGGAAGATACAGAGTGCAGAATGTAGTTCTCAGCAGTTGTAGCGCATCAGTTCCAGAGACAAAGTCCAATGTCCACAATGGGGTAGAGGTGAATCGGACAGTAGCCTAGCTTATGGTAACTTGGCCTTGATTCTGAAATTCCACAACCTGGAGTAACTCAGTGGGTCAGACAGCATCTCTAGAGAAAAGGAATAGGTGACGTTTCAGGTCAAGACCCTTCTTCAGACTGAGGGCCTTGGGAAAGAGAAACAAGAGATATAGACGGTGAGTCGAGAGGATGTCTATGATTATATTGGCTGCTTTTCCAAGGCAGCATGCAATGATCAGCATAGCAGGTGGCAACTATATACAGATCTGTACCCCGGTACAGCCAATTCTAGAGATAATAAGACAGGAAATGCTGGAAATACTCAGTAGGTCAGACTGCTTCTGTGAAGAGAGAAACAGAGCTAATATTTCTGCACAATGACATGTAAGAGACATTTGGAAAGTGCATGGATAGGACAGGTTTCGGGGGCAGGTGTGATTAGTGTTGATGCGGCATGTTGGTGGGCTGGGCAAGTTGGGCCGAAGGGCCTGATTCCATGTTATATAACTATGACTATGACACGATGACAATAACCTTTCATTGAATCTTGTCAAAGAGAATTCTTTCAGGTGCAAAGGATAGAAGGGGATGGGAGAAGAAAATTGGTTGGCAGACCGGAAGCAAAGAGTAGGAGTGAACGGGTCCTTTTTAGAATGGCAGGCAGTGGCGAGTGGAGTGCCGCAAGGCTCGGTGTTGGGGCCGCAACTGTTTACCATATATATAGTAATGATTTGTGAACTGTGGAGAGGATGTTAGGAGGTTGCAGGGTGTCCTGGACAGGTTGAGTGAGTGGGCAGATGCGTGGCAGATGCAGTATAATATAGATAAATGTGAGGTTATCCACTTTGGCGGCAAAAACAAGGGGGCAGATTATTATCTCAATGGGGTTAGATTAGGTAAGGGGGAGGTACAGCGAGACCTGGGTGTCCTTGTACACCAGTCACTGAAAGTTGGCGTGCAGGTACAGCAGGCAGTGAAGAAAGCTAATGGAATGTTGGCCTTTATAATAAGAGGATTTCAGTATAGGAGTAGAGAGGTTGTTCTGCAGTTGTACAGGGCTCTGGTGAGACCACACCTGGAGTATTGTGTACAGTTTTGGTCTCCTAATTTGAGGAAGGACATCCTTGTGATTGAGGCAGTGCAGCGTAGGTTCACGAGGTTGATCCCTGGGATGGCGGGACTGTCATATGAGGAAAGATTGAAAAGACTGGGCTTGTATTCACTGGAGTTTAGAGGGATGAGGGGATATCTTACAGAAACATATAAAATTATAAAAGGACTGGACAAGCTAGATGCAGGAAAAATGTTCCCAATGTTGGGCGAGTCCAGAACCAGGGGCCACAGTCTTAGAATAAAGGGTAAGCCATTTAAGACTGAGGTGAGAAAAACATTTTTCACCCAGAGAGTTGTGAATTTGTGGAATTCCCTGCCACAGAGGGCAGTGGAGGCCAAATCACTGGATGGATTGAAGAGAGAGTTAGATAGAGCTCTAGGGGCTAGTGGAATCAAGGGATATGGGGAGAAGGCAGGCACGGGTTATTGATTTGGGACGATCAGCCATGATCGCAATGAACGGCGGTGTTGGCTTGAAGGGCCGAATGGCCTCCTCCTGCTAAACCTATTTTCTATGTTTCTTTGTTTCTAAAAGGAATAGTGTGGCTGTGTGGGAATAGATGAGAAAATAATAGTGTGAGATGAACGAGGGGAAATGATGGAGCAGCCTACATTGCTACACCTGGGAGCAAAAGAGCGCATGTTGGATGGTCAACTTGTCAGCTGGGCTGCTTTGCTGTGGACGAATACATGAAGTGCGTTTTTGAGGCAGTACCTCCTGTAGATCCCTTTGATGCGGGGTCAGTACCTGTAATGGGCTGGGCAGTGTCCACCACTTCCTGCAGTGTCCTTCATTCTTGGGCATTTGACCTAGTGTACCAGGCTGTGATGTAACCAGTACTTTCTGATTTTATTCCTATCCTATATATCTTTGTCAAGGAGGTTACTGAACCTGTCCTGTCCCAATCTCACATTGCAATCTCACGGCATTGCGTGCATGGAACTATACCCACATAGTTGTCTTCTGACTCTGTGCAAGTGAGGGGTGGAATCTTGTTTTTCCAGTCCAGTAATCCGGGGAATAATCTGTAACAACAGCTCACTGTCTCGTCCAGTTGCAGCACAGTGCCTGAGGGTGAAGAGCGCAGAAACAGGTCCTTCCGCCCACTGGCACTCACGCTGCACACTAAAGCCCCTGTCTCACGGTGCGAGTCCACCCACCAGTGTCCCCGAGTGAAATAAAGAATCAGACTCGTGGTTGTGTACGAGATTCCAAGTTTATGTTCAAGAGTTTAACCGAGTTCCCATGGGTATGTCTAAGTTTGCCGTTTACTTCTCATTTCTGCGATGTTCCAAATTCGTCTCCCGAGTTACTCTTTAGCCAACAACCTCTACCCACGTGTGGAAAAATCATCACATGGAGTGATGTCATGCATTTTGTTTTCACTATAAAAAGACCCAGCCTGAAGAACGATCTTGACCCGAAACATCACCTATTTCTTTTCTCCAGAGATGTTGCCTGACCAGCTGAGTTAGTCCATCATTTTGTGTCTATCTTTGGTTTAAACTAGTATCTGCAATTCATTCCTTCAAACTTTTAGAGCAGTTCTTTTTTTCAAGAAACAATCCTTCCAAAATTACATTCAAAAGTCCTTTTGAACTGCATTTGCTCAAGGTCTGGCATCAATCATGGGCTGGTTTTTTTTTTTGTCGGGAGGAACTGCAGATGCTGGTTTACACTGAAGATAGACACAAAATGCTGGGGTAACTCAGCGGGACAGGCAGCATCTCTGGTGAGAAGGAATGGGTGACGTTTCTGGTCGAGTCTCTTCGGATCAACGGCAGGGAGCTGACTTTCTGGCTTATCATTCTTTCAACATGGAAGGAGGCCATTTAGCCCATCGAGGCGATGCCAGCTCTGATAGCAATCCCATCGATCATATTCCCCATTAATTTATTCTCTCTCACATGCTCGTCAACTCTCCCAGATTCCATTACTCACCGACACACTCGGGTTAATTTACAGCGGCAGATTAACCTATGTTCTTTGGGGATGTGGGAGGAAACCAGAGCGGCCGGGGGAATCCCGCTTGGTCACAGGGAAAAGGTGTAACGCTGACACGGACACCACCGGAGGTCAGGATCGAACCTTTTGATCGCTGGAGCTGTGAGAGAACCATGTGCAACCTTCTGCGCCACCGTTCCCAGGCCAATCAACTGCAGGGTCCACACCGCATCCACGCTGCTGAAGCCAGAAAAACATTGAGGCAATTTTCCACACGGTTACTGGTGCCACTAGCTCCAGCCGCCTTCAGTAAGGCCCTGAGGCTGCTGTCAGCCAGAGAGGGGAAAGTGTGCAGCTCACCCATGTACCCTTCCCCTTCTCCCCCCTCCCCATCCTCCCACCCCTTCTTTCCCTCGCATTATGTCTTGATGGCTTCTTTTGGAAGAAATCACTTTGAAAATGATTGTTTACCAACCCTTCTTGTATCTCACTGCTGAAGCACAGTTTGGTCAAAGGGTCTTGTACCTGTGGCAGTTCAAATATTTGTTTCATTACCCACAATTTGCCTGGATGTTCGAGTATGTCACTAGGTAACGCATGTCAAGGTTTAATAGTAATTTACTGGTTACTTGAGGAAACCAAGTGAAGTGGACCCCGGCTGTAATTTCAGGTGCTGCGTGCAATGGGCTTGCGAATACAAGACAGACGGAGCCTCCCTGGAACTGTGGTGGGCTCGGACTGCAGGTTGGGTGATGCGTGAACCAACGGATATCCTACACACCTTGAAAAGCTAGGAGGCACCTTGTCGCTTGAAAGGAAATGATTCACCATCAGGGCATCAAGCATATGTCACAAGTGGCGACAGTCTGGGCTCACAACTGAAAGCCTCCTTACCGCGGACAGACTGGGTGGAAAGTGATGCCTGAGAAAATCCACCGCGTTCCACTAAAACCCACTCGCAAGTTGATTTAAATGGCCATTAATTTACAGGAATTAAACACTAAATTCCTTCCATTTGGCCTATAAATTCATGAAAATTAGATTTTAAAATCATGTCATATTGTGAATTATTGTGTGAATGTTATTTGGACACATAGGCAAATTAAAAATGTTTATCTTTTAAGAAATGGATAGATGTTTAGATCTAGTAATTGAATTTTGTAATTAGCTACGATTAGGTAACTAACTAATTATCTGCTTTAATTTCAGGTCATCCAAGTAAGATTGTTTCATATTTGTTTCAGAATGCTCAATCTATAATAACTGAAAATTTCATTGAGTTCTCTTAATTTTTAAGAAAGTTATGGGCTTTTGACTGTCCTCGATCACAGCTTTTGAGTTAAGTCAATGGAAAGGCAATGTGAAACAGATGCTAATTTCCGAGTATGAAAATGGCCATACGTTTTTAATACTGAAGATATGAAAGTGAATTAGGTGTCAAATTAAACTTATATTTATGCTTTATCTGATGGGATAAATTGCAGACTTGATTTTTTAAATCTCAAAATGTTGTAACATTGCTACTGTATAAACGCACTGTTTTTGCCACTTTCTCAGATCCCAGTTGAGTGCTTTTTGCTCCTTCACTGAAAATTGTCCATTAAGATCTGACTAATCTTCAACATTTCACTTCTGGCACTCGTGCCAAAGCCATGAGTTACTCACGAGTCACTACGGTAAACTCACCGGCCACTACGTTCTTACAACGAGTTTAAATATTTCAATTTTAAACCAAGAGTAAATTTGACTCGTGGAAAACTTTAAACATGTTTGAACTTTTTCAAGAGGTACCATGTTTCACGGGTACCTGCCGTGAGGGAGGGGCGGGGGTGAGGGAGGGGCGGGGGTGAGGGAGGGGGAACACTGGGGGAGGGGCGGGGGTGGGGGTGGGGTGGGGGTGAGGGAGTGCCGCGCTGTGGGGGGGAGGGGCGGGGTTGGGGGGGTGGGGTGGGGGAGGGGGAACACTGTGGGAGGGGCGGGGGTGGGGGAGGGGCGGGGGTGGGGGAGGGGGAACACTGGGGGAGGGGCGGGGGTGGGGGTGGGGCGGGGGTGAGGGAGTGCCGCGCTGTGGGGGGGAGGGGCGGGGGTGAGGGAGGGGCGGGGGTGAGGGAGGGGGAACAGTGAGGGAGGGGCGGGGGGCGGGGAGGGGTGGGCGGTGAGGGAGGGGGAACAGTGAGGGAGGGGCGGGGGTGAGGGAGGGGGAACAGTGAGGGAGGGGCGGGGGTGAGGGAGGGGGAACACTGTGGGAGGGGCGGGGGTCGGGGAGGGGTGGGCGGTGAGGGAGGGGGAACAGTGAGGGAGGGGCAGGGGTGGGGGAGGGGGAACACTGGGGGAGGGGCGGGGGTGGGGGAGGGGGAACACTGGGGAAGGGGCGGGGGTGAGGGAGTGCCGCGCTGTGGGGGGGAGGGGCGGGGGTGAGGGAGGGGGAACACTGGGGGAGGGGCGGGGGTGGGGGAGGGGGAACACTGGGGAAGGGGCGGGGGTGAGGGAGTGCCACGCTGTGGGGGGAGGAAGGCAAAGGCTGGAGGCCTACTGCAGCTTGGGACTGGTTTGGATTGGAGATGGGACCTAGAGCGGGAACCGGACTCTAACCTGCTCTTGGTGCCTCTGTCATGTGGGCTGCGTGGATTATTTCTGTAAACTTTGCTAATTGGGGACTGTGTTTAGGCAATACTGTCTTGTTTGTAAGACTGTGTCAGCCCTGCTGTGTGTATGGGGCCACTAAAGGATCATGGAACCATTGAGCCATTCCAACAGAGGGCGTTACTGAGGGAATGCTGCCTGGTGGGAATACAACAATTAATTCCTCGCTCTGGTGTAGATGGGAGTGTTTCATACAATGGGGCCGAGTGCTTTGTCAGCTTTCTCTGCCCACGACAGGAATGCAGAAAATACTTAGAACTCCCGCAAGCGATGGCTTACCGGCCGAGTTGTATCCGGCTCTGTGGGACTGGGTGGTCCCGGCCCTACAACGACATGCTTCTAGCCAGCAGCATGTCAGACTCCATGAGGATGGTCAGCATCACCCTAATCTACAAGCAGAAGGGGGATATGAATGATATAAGGAATTGGAGACCCATCACATTGCTGAATGTTGATTACAAGATCCTGTCTAAGGCCATCGCCAACCGGGTCAAGTCTGTTCTGGGACAGGTGATCCACCTGGACCAAGCCTGTGTTGTACCTGGCAGGAAAATCTCAGACAGCCTAGCGCTGCTGAGAGATACCATCGCCTACGTGCCGGACAGACGGGTGGATGCCTGCCTAGTCAGCTTGGACCAGGAGAAGGCCTTCCACAGGATATCGCACACGTACATAAGGGACGTGCTCTCCAAAATGGGTTTTGGGGAGGGAATCCGAAATTGGATCCAACTGCTCTACACCGATATCTGTCGTGCAGTCCAAATCAATGGGTGGGAATCAGACAGTTTCCCTGTAAGGTCTGGAGTCAGGCAGGGTTGCCCTCTCTCGAGGATAGACTGGGTGCGACGGGCCACAATGCACGTTCTTCCGGACCAACACCTTTGACCACATGTCCATTGGGCAGTGGTCAGCACGGAATATTCTGCAGGCACTGCAGGGAAAAGACTCGATGGACCCGGTGGCGTGGTTCCCTGAGCAGACTGCCCAGCTTGTCTGGCAAAATGCCTCATCGCCAGAACTCACCAACAAGCACCAAGACCTGGCTTGGCTGGCGGTGAGGGGAGCCCTCCCAGTCAGATCCTTCCTGCACCGTCGGAACCTCACTACCAGTGCACGCTGCCCTCGGGACGGCTGCTATGGAGAGGAGACGGTTGCCCACCTCTTTGCAGAGTGTGGATTCGCAAAGAGAGCCTGGAGAGGTCTGCAAGGGTCAAGGTTTATTCCAAACAGCTCCGTCACAGAGGACTCTGTGATTTACGGACTGTTCCCAGGGACACATTCAGAGACTGACATCAAGTGATGCTGGAGGGTTATCAACTTGGTGAAAGACGCTCTTTGGTCTGCCCGAGCGTTGTTCACCACCCAGCAGAGCGAGATGTCCGTGGGGGAATGTTGCCGACTGACCCACTGCAGACTGCAGGAGTACGTGCTGAGGGACGCACTGAAGCTCGGTGCAGCCAATGCCAAGGCTCGGTGGGGGAGGGCCACAGTCTAAGGTCCTTCCGCTGCTCGACATTATAAGGTCATGAGGTCATAGGTGATAGTAGCAGAATTAGGCCATTCGGCCCATGAAGTCCACTCCACCATTCAATCATGGCTGATCTATCTCTCCCTCCGAACCCCATTCACCTGCCTTCTCTACGTATACAACCTCTGACACCTGTAATAATCCAAAATACACCTATTACTGCCTTAAAAATATCCACTGACTTGGACTTTACAGCCTCCTGTGACTGGGAATTCCACAGATTCACCACCCGCTCCTCATCTCCTTCCTAAAATAATGTTGGGGGGGGGGCAGGGTGTGGTGGGGACACCCCTCAAAGACCCCTCAAACAAGTGATGGGATTTCACCCCAGGGAGCCAGCCAGAGTAAACACGCCGTTACGATGCATTGGATGTATGTACAGCCTCCGAGAATGTCGGAAGAATCTTTGCACAGTATCTGATTTTTTACTCTGAATGAAGTATCTTATAGTTAAATAAAAACAACATTGCAGTCGAGGAACGGCTTCCACTGAGATCCACCTGTCACATAATGATACACAAGTCTGATGCTTTTTTTCGTATCAAAAAATAAGTTATTTCATGACGAACACGATACAAAAGCCAAAAAAACCACGGCGACACACCCATCATCAAATTATTCAGACACTAATTTGCAGACAACGATGTTACCAATATATTAAATAACTACTATACAACTAAGTCCCTCTCTAGCACCAGCTGTAACTAGCGCGGACGCAACCCCGGTAAAGGGGAAGGCAGCCCGCTTCCGCCTGGCACTGTGACCCGCAGATGGGCAGCTTGGCCAGGCCTAGGAGCAACAAACCAGGACATCTTAGGACCTGCCCACTCCCCAGATCCCGTCGCCAGTCCTTCGGTCGCTGACAGCAGAGCCACTCCTCCCCTTGCGGCCCTGAGGTGGAGTGAAGTCTGACAACGATCTCCCCAGTACACCGCACAGACAGAGAACGGTGAGGGGTGGGTGGGTGCTGTGGGAGTGGGGGATGTATTGGGGCCAGGGCTCCCTATCTAGGTGTGGAGCGCCCCCCCCCCCCTTTAATTTAACAGATTTAGAAACAAAGAAAAAATAGGTGCAGGAGTAGGCCATTCAGCCCTTCGAGCCTGCACCGCCATTCAAAATGATCAAAGAGCAAAATCTAACTCTCTCTTGAAAACATCCAGTGCATTGGCCTCCACTGTCCTCTGAGGCAGAGAATTCCACAGATTCACAACTCTCTGGGTGAAAAAGTTTTTCCTCAGCTCAGTACTAAATGTCCTACCCCTTATTTTTAAACTGTGGCCCCTGGTTTGGGACTCCCCTAACATCAGGAATATTTTTCCTGCATCTAGCTTGTCCAATCCTGTAAGAATTTAATATGTTTCTATAAGATCCCCTCTCATCCTGCTAACCTCCAGTGAATACAAGCCCAGTCGACCTATTCTTTCATAAATATTTAAATAACTAACAATATCAAACTGGCTTAGCTGGCAATAGGTGCCCGTCAGTGAGAACATGCCGAGATGTGCACGTGACTGTAAATCCAGCGATTTACAGCGAGCAGAATCATTCCTGTGTTCCCGTGTGCTCTAACTCGTACTTGTGTCTGCACTGATTGCATCTGCAGTATGTTTGGTATATCTGAGAAGGCAACACAGTGGCGCAGCGGTAGAGTTGCTGCCTCACTGCGCCAGAGACCTGGGTTCGATCCTGACTACAGGTGCTGTCTGTAGGGAGTTTGTACGTTCTTCCCGTGACATGTGTGAGCTTTCTCCGGGTGCTCTGGTTTCCTCCTACACTCCAAAGACGTACAGGTTTGTTGGCTGCTTGGCTTTGTAAGATTGTAACTTCTCCCTTGTGTAGTGTAGGATGTGGTTATGTGCAGGTATCGCTGGTCGGCACAGACCCGGTAGGCTGAAGGGCCTGTTTCCACACTGCACCTCTAACTTCTAAACTAATCTAAATCTGAAGATAATACATTTAATGCTGGAGTAACTCAGCGGGACAGGCAGCATCTTTGGAGAGAAGGAATAGGTGATGTTTCTGGTCGAGGCCCTTCCTCAGACTGAGAGTCAGGGGAGAGGGAGATTAGAGATAGGGAAGGATAAGGTGTGCAAACGAGAGATCAAAGGGGATAAAGCTGTAGGAAAATGCAGTTAGTAATAAGGGTAAACCGTTTAGACTGAGTTGAGGAAAAACGCTTTCACCCAGACAGTAGTGAATCTGTGGAACTCTCTGCCATAGAAGGCAGTGGAGGCTAATTCACTGGATGTATTCAAGAGATAGAAACATAGAAACATAGAAAATAGGTGCAGGAGTAGACCATTCAGCCTTTCGAGCCAGCACCGTCATTCCATATGATCATGGCTGATCATTCAAAACCAGTACCTCGTTCCTGCTTTCTCCCCATATCCCTTGATTCCTTTAGACCTAAGAGCTACATCTAACTCTCTCTTGACAACATCCAATGAATTGGCCTCCACTGCCTTCTGTGGCAGAGAATTCCACAGATTCACAACGATTTTCCTCATCTCAGTCCTAAATGGCCTACCCCTTATTCCTAATCTGTGACCAGAGTCCTGGTCCTGGACTCAGTCAACATCGGGAACATTTTTCCTGCATCTACCCTGTCCAATCCTCTAAGAATTTTATGTGGTTCTATAAGACCCCTTCTCAACCTTCCAAATTCCAGTAAATTCAAGCCCAGTCGACCCATTCTTTCATCAGTCCCGCCATCCCGGGAATTAACCTGGCAAATTTACGCTGCACTCCCTCAATTGCAATAATGACCTTCCTCAAATTAGGAGACCAAAATAGAGTGTGGGCGCCACCGAGTATGGCTGCCCTGCCTGCAGCTGTTGGTCCTTTCAGCTTTTTTTTATTTTTAGTGTGCCTGTGTGTTTTGTCTTGGAGGTCCTCTAGTCTTTTTATGTGGGGGGTGGGGAAACTGTTTTTTCTCAGTCCCTACCTGGTCGGAGATGCGTCTTTCCTCCGAGCCACATCTTCGCCCCTTCCACGCGGCCCACCAATGGGACTGGAGCGGCCAGATGGCGGCGCAACGATGAAGGACCATCGCGGAGCGGGCGATGCCTTACCGGGGTCGCCGTGGGGTGGGCTCCGGACTGCTGTGACTGCCGCCTCCAGCATCGCGGAGCTGTGGTAGCGGAGCGTCCAGCCTTGGGCAGCGCTGACTTTTAAACACCGCGGAGCCTGGGATCTCTCGCTGAGATCGCCAGTGTCGGAGCTCCAACCAGCGCGGCCTGTGGCCTTCGGGAGCCGCGGTCTCCGGGAGGAAGTGGCCGTTCCAGAGACTCCAAACCGCTGAGAGTGTTCTTCCGACGCCGGAGCTCCATCATCCGGCGAAAGGGCCTGAAGCGACTGTGGAGGCCTCAATAGGCCCTGACCATGGGTGAACAAGAGGAAGAGGACTGGACTTTGTTGCCTTCCCTCATAGTGGCATCCATTGTGGGGGAATGTTTTTATTTTCAATGTTAAATTCTTTAATGTTATGTTTTATTTTTATTGGTGTGTTGCAATGGCAACGCAAATTTCACTTCACCAATTGATGAATGTGACAATAAATGTCCTTTTGTCCTTTGTCCAAAATTGCACACAATACTCCAGCTGCGGCCTCACCAGGGCCCTGTACAATGCAGTAGGACCTACTTGTTCCTAAATTCTAATTCTCTCGCAATAAAGGCCAACATGCCATTAGCTTTCTTCACTACCTGCTGTACCTGCATGCTTACTTTCAGTAACTGATGTACAAGCACACCCAGGTCTCGTTGCACCCCCCTCTTCGTCTAATCTGACACCATTCAGATTATAATCTGCCTTCCTGTTCTTGCCACCAAAGTGGATAGCCTCACATTTATCCCCATTATACTGCAAGTCACCTTGCAGCCTTCAGCTCCTCCCTCCCACTAGATCCTCGGTCCACTAGTATTTCCGGGAGATTGTTTGTGTCTTCCTTAGTGAAGACAGAACCAAAGTACTCGTTTAACTATTCTGCCATTTCTTTGTTTCCCTTTATAAATGTATCTGTCTCTGACTGTAAGAGAACAACATGCGTCTTTTATTGTTTCCATTGTACCAACCTAAAGAAACTTTTACAGTCAGTTTTTATATTCCCCGCAACCTTTCTTTCATGCCCTTTTTTCCCCTCTTAATTAACCTCTTTGTACTTTGTTGAGTTCTGGTTTGCTGCTTATCCTGGCCCATCCATCCTTGGCTTTAACACTACACTTGACTTCCCTCGCCCGTCACGGTTGAGCTTCCTTCCTAGTTTGATTTTTTCGCCAGACAAGGATGAATATTTTGGAAATGATAGCGCTTCTTCTCCCAGAATCCTTTCTTGCTTAAGTCCATCCTCAGCCACCTCCAGTTTCAACTCCATTTGGAATATTTTGGAGAACAATTTCTGGAGTTCATGTGGTGTTTAAATCTTCGCCATTGCATCACCACTGTCAACCCTTTGAGTATAATATGTTAGTCTATCCTAGCCAATTAGATAGAGCTCTTAGGGCTAACGGGATCAAGGGATATGGGGAGAGAGCAGGAACAGGGTACTGATTCTGGATGATCAGCCATGATCATTTTGAATGGCGGTGCTGGCTTGAAGGGCCGAATGGCCGACTCCTGCACCTATTTTCCACGTTTCTATGTTGCAGACTGGAGCTGCCCATCCATCTGAAGTACGTCAGTGGGAACATGGCTGGCCTGCCCTGTTGTTATTGTGTTCTCACTCAGAGTATTCATTGCAACCCCCGTAGACTGTAGAGATTGTTCCCAGCTTCCCTCCCCCAGTCCTTCATAGACTCCCCAAAGTACAGAGGTGCAAAGATCACAGGAGATGGGACTTGATGAGAGACAATTCATGGGTCGAGCATTGAATGAGTTCTTGGAGATCAACTCTAATTACACAATCTCCGCTATCATTCCACACAGGTGTATGGAACAAGCAGCAACAGGAGGTAGTTGAGGCAGGGGCTAGAGCTGCATTTAAAAGACACTTGGACAGGTATATCGATAGGAAAGGTTTAAAGGGATATGGACCAAATGTGGACAATTGGGACTTGCTTAGATGGCAGCATGGATGAATTGGGCCGAAGGGCCTGTTTCTATGCTGTGACTATTTCCAAAAGAGGGAAGCCTTGTTTTTGAAAGGCCAGGTGAGAGCCTTCACCTATAGAACCTCAGAACTTAGGAGTGGACAGGGACCTAGCAACGTGCTGTTGAGGTTAGTTTGAAAGGGTGTGGAGGTGGGGACTGGAGTATTGAACAGACTACTCAGCTGGCTGTTTTACCCAAACTTTATTCATATACCAGAGATACAGAGTGAAAAACCATTGACATTGGTGCCCATCGTGTCTGAAGATCTTTCTTCTTGTTCTCTAAACGTTTGCTAAATTCGTGACCTCCTGAGTTTCAGAAGACACCACCTTTCCATTGATTGAAACCTCCACCATCTCGTAAATCTTCTTTGTCTTCGAAATAACAGGTTCTCCTACAAACAAAAGCATCAAATCAGTCATTTCATTCAATAACTGCCTGATGCAGGAGTGAATCCACAGTGATATTACAATTCTGCCCACAGCTATGTAGCAGTGATGTGCGGTGAGGTCAATGGCTGGGGAACCTGTCACGACCATACGGGCGATCCCAGGTGACATAGGTGACCTCTCATGACCATAGGAGATCTCGCACGACCATACAGCCTGTAATGTCGTGAGAGGTCTCCTATGGCCGTGAGAGGTCTCCAAATAGTCGTAGCGTCTTTCTGGTCACCGCTGAATTTTCAACATGTTGTAAAGGTTGCGTAAGAGGGACAGGCCCTTTACAGCGCTTGTAGCGCTTGAGACCCGGGTTCGATCCTGGCCACAGGTGCTGTCTGTACGGAGTTTGTACATTCTCCCCGTAACCACGTGGGTTTTCGCGGAGATATTTTGTTTCCTTCCACACTCCGAAGACGTGCAGGTTTGTAGGTTAATTGGCTTGGTGTAATTGTAAAGTGTGCCCGGTGTGTGTAGGGTGGTGTTACAGTGCGGGGATCACTACCCTACACACACCGGTAGCAGGGAGTCCGGTACGCACTTGGTGGGCTGAAGGGCCTGTTTCTGCACCGTAAACTAAAATAAAGTTGAAAAAAATCTCCAACTCACTTGGAGCTTCTTCTTTGATCACTTCTTGCACCTTTGTTGTGGTTGTTGTTGTTGCTGATGTTGATGTTGCTTGCCTACAGGAAACAAAGAGCAAAGCATGATCTTGTCCTTCGGGCAATTCACAAGGGCCTGGTGTGTGCGCGTGTGTGAAAGCAGACCATGCAATGATATATCATTCTGTCACAAGCGCAGGATACACAAAGCAAATCACTGTCAGTCTGTGGAAGGGTCCCGACCCCAAACATCACCCAACCTTTTTTGTCTATAAATGCTGCCTAGCTCACTGAGTAACCCACACACCTAGTGTCTACCTTTGATATCTGCGGTTTCTCGTTTCACAAATCATAGGAGTAGAATTACGCCATTCGGCCCATTGAGCCTACGCCGTCATTCAATCATGGCTGATCTTTGCCACGTAATTCCATTTTTCTGCCTTCTCCTCATAATCCTTGACAGCTTTCTGTGGCAAAGAATTCCACAGATTCACCACCTCTGACTAAAGACATTTCTCCTCATCGCCTTCCTAAAAGAACGTCCTTTAATTCTGAGGCTGTGACCTCTAGTCCTAGACTCTCCCACTAGGGGTATCCTCTCCACATCCACTCTATCCAAGGCTTTCACTATTCTCTTTGTTTCAATGAGGTTCCCCCTCATTCTTCTAAACTCCAGCAACTGCAGGCCCAGGGCCGACAAATGCTCATCATAGGTTAACCTACTCATTCCTGGGATCATTCTTGTGAATTATTGAATGAACGAACAAACACTCAGATCACCGGGCATCCTTGATAAGTTTAATGTAACTGGTGGCATGGTGGTGCAGCGGATAGAGCTGCTGCCTCACAGCGCCAGAGACCCGGGTTCGATCCTGACTACGGGTGCTGTCTGTGCAGAGTTTGTACGTTCTCACCGTGATCGCGTGGGTTTTCTCCAGGGTGCTCCGGTTTCCTCCCACACTCCAAAAACGTGCAGGTTTGTAGGTTAATTGGCACCAATAACATTGTAAAAATTATCCCTAGTGTGTAGGGTAGTGTACTGGGTGATCGCTGGTCGGAGCGGACTCGATGGGCCGAAGGGCCTGTGTCTGCGCTATATCGCTAAACTGAACTAAATGAATGTCTCCCAGTTATTTAAACAATCCTATTTTCTCTACAGAAGTAAATGATTCCACTTCATATTCCACTTGGATAGAGTAGAACCTAATGGAATTCTCCAATTTCAGGTAACCCCTCCCCCCCTCCCAATGCCCACCTGGATTCACTCACAGTTCCCCCCTCCCACTCCGCCTATATTCCTTCCTCTGTTTTCACCGTTCACACCTCTTTTATCCTTATTTTGCACTGTTTGTCTCTATCTATGGCTTTTCCCAACTTTCCACCTTTCAAAGGCCCCTCAACTCTATCCACCTATCGCAACGATCAAGGCTCTCGACCCCAAACGTCACCCATTTTGTTTCTCAGGAGATTCTCCCTGCCCGTCGAGTTACTCCAGCATTTTGTGTCGATCTTATCCATTTTCCTTACCCGTATCCGGAAAGCAGCCTGCGGTACGTGGCGATTTCCACCTCCAGCTTGGATTTGATATTCAGCAGCGTCGCGTATTCATCCGTCTGCATCACGATTCTACCGCGGAGATCGGTCAGTTCCATTTCCAGCGCGTTGATCTTCACCTCAAGCTTGCTCCTCTCGGTAGAGTAGCGTGACTCTGTGTCATTGAGGGTCTGCTCCAGAGATGTAATCTGCCAACCAAGAGAGAACAGTGAGAGCGGTGCGGGGCGTCCAGTGACCAGGTGGCGGCTGAGCAACTGTCCACTCGACTCACCATACTCATGTAGGTCTGGAACTCAGTCTCCAGTCCCTGCAAGGTGCGTCTCAGCTCGCTCAGTTGGCCCTTCTCTGCATCAAGAGCTCCAGCATTGACAGAGATGTTCTGCTCCACAGCCACGCACTGAAACAGACAAAGAGCACACGCATGTAAACAACGGGAGCAGGAGCTCGATAGCACTTGGACGAGGCTGCACTGGAGCCCAGCCTGCAGCTCAGCTTGCCCGAATACAGGGAGGGAGTGGACACTTTAGGGAGGTTTGCCCGAATGTTGAAGTTAGGCACAAAGTGCTGGAGTAACAGTGGGACAGGCAGCATCTCTAGAGAGAAGGAATGGGTGACATTTCGGGTCGAGACCCTTCGTCAGACTGACACAAACTGCTGGAGTAACTCAGTGGACAGGCAGACAGATTGCTGCCTCGATTAGAGGGCATTAGTTACAAGGGAAGGTTGGACAAACGTGATTTGCTTGCTCTGGCCTATCGGTTTATTATATATTCTCTGTGTGTCTCGGGCTTACAAGGCTGTATGCTGCTGCAAGTAAGACTGTTGTTGTTCCATCAGTAATACATATGACAATTTAACATTCTTGTGAAGTTATGAGAGGCGACGTTATGAGCGGGTGGGCAGTTAGAACCATTTTCCTCCCCATGGATATATCTAGACTATGGAGCAAAGCTTTAAAGATGAAAGGGGGGACGTTTCTTACACACAGTGACGAGTGAATGCCTGCAATGCGCTGACATGCGTAATGGCGGGGGCAGGGTCAACTCTTGCTTAAGTGACAAAGATTGTTGGAGAGAGGAGGGCAACATTTCAGGTGAAGGTGTTTGTGCAACCCGCACCAATGCACATGACCAGGTTTGTCCAGTTTGTTTATTCCCTCGTTGCAGTTGTGCTGAGGGAATTGCTGTTAATGTGCCACAGACACTGAAGTGTGGAAGGTTGGCCATGAATGAGGGCGAGTGGATGGGCAGAGTAGAAGATAGAGCCGAGAGCAGAAGGTCAGAGTCATCAGGCTCGTTGGCCAACCAAGTCATATGTTCTATTCAGTGATAGAAGAGGCATGAAGAGCTGAATGGCATCTGCCCGTGGGTAGGGCAGTGATTTTAAGGCCCATGTGGGAGTCATCATGGGAAGATGCTGAGATGAGAATAGATAGGGTCACAGAGTGACAGAGTGTGGAAACAGGCCCTTCTGCCCAACTTGCCCACACCGGCCAACATGTCCCAGATGAGACAGCGGGCCAGGTAGCACAGAGTCTCCCATTACCTGTTCCCGGAACCAGCTTTCCAATTCAGTCTTGTTCTTCTTGGCTGCAGCCTCATACTTTGCACGAATCTCATCCATAGCCTGGAGCAAGTTGACATCTTGGTCGGACTTCACTTCCACGGAGACGTTGCCAGCCACCTGAGAACGCATACCCTTCATCTCCTGTGGAGAGAATGTTCAGTGGTTTTAGTGAAACGATACTCAAAAGGTACACATTTATGGATAAAGGCACTTACACAGATACAGAGACAATAGGTGAAGGAGTAGGCCATTCTGCCCTTCGAGCCAGCATCGCCATTCAATATGATCATGGTTGATCATTCACAATCAGAATCTCGTTCCTGCCATCTCCCCATATCCCTTGATTCCGCTAGCCCCAAGAGCTAAATCTAACTCTCATTAAATTCATGTTCATGTGATAGGAGCAGAATAAGGCCATTCTGCCCATCAAGTCTCCTCCACTATTCAGTCATGGCTGATCTATCTCTCCCTCCTAACCCCATTCTCCTGCCTTCTCCCCATCACCTTGACACTCATACTAATCAAGAATCTATTATCTGTGATAGTCCATTGCTTTCACATCCTCCACAGCCTTCTGCAGCAATGAATTCCACAGACTCACCATCCTCTGACTAAAACAAAATTCTCCTCATCTGTGTCCTAAAGGAATGTGCTTTAATTCTGAGGCCAAGGCCTCTGGTCCTAGCCTCTCGCACTAGTGGAAACATCCTCTCCGCATCCACTCTGTCCAAGCCACGTTCTCCCCGTGACCATGTGGGTTTTCTCCGAGATCCTCGGTTTCCTCCCACTCTCCAAAGACGTACGGGTATGTAGGTTACTTGGCTTGGCCTATGTGTAACAAAAATGCCCCGGGTATGTGTAGGAGTGTGAATGCGCGGGGAATCATTTGTCGGCGCGGACATGGTGGGCCGAAGGACCTGGTTCCGCGTTGTATCTCTGAACTAAACTAAACCATTGCTTACATCCTCGTGGTTTTTCCTGATGTAAATGAGCTCCTCCTTCAGGTTCTCAATGTCCATCTCCAGCTGACTCTTGTCCATGGTCATGTTGTCCAACATTGTGCGGAGGCCATTGATATCATTCTCCACTGACATGCGAATGGTCAGCTCGTTCTCGTACCTGTAGAGTTGGGAAGAGAGTGACCATCAACGTGAGATATTGCACTAACTATTTGACTGATCTCCTGAATGGAGATATGTGGTGGGCAACTTCCCATATCCCTTACGGCATGATCTTATTTACTCGTTTATTTATGTGGTCTATGCTATATAGACACACTGAACTGTTCTCTATTTATGCTTAAAACACTCTGTTGTGCTGCAGCAAGCAAGAATGTCATTGTCCATCTGGGACAATAAACTCTCTGCACTTGACTTGATCTTATTGGAACATATAATATTATTAAGAGTTTGGACACGCTGGAGGCAGGAAACATGTTCCAAATGTTGGGGGAGTCCAGAACCAGGGCACACAGTTTAAGAATAAGGGGAAACCATTTAGAAAGGAGACACTTTTTTATGCACAGCATGGTAAGTCTGTGGAATTCTCTGTCTCAGAGGGCGGTGGAGGCCAGTTCTCTGGATACTTTCAAGAGAGAGATAGATAGGGCTCTTAAAGATAGTGGAGTCAGGGGATATGGGGAGAAGGCAGGAACGGGGTACTGTTTGGGGATGATCAGCCATGATCACATTGAATGGTGGTGCTGGCTGGAAGGGCCGAATGGCCTACTGCACCTATTGTCTATTGACATTGAAGCTCATCAAATCTATGCCAGCCTACAGAGCGATTCCATCAATCACCGATTCTTAGCTTTATTATAATTTAATGTATTATTGTCACAAGACCAAGGTACAGTGAAAGGCTTTTGTCTGCAAGTTATCAAGTCAAAGACAAGACGATGGGTGATTAAGACAAACTGTCTGCAGTTTACATCCCTTTTTCTCATTCAGCCCCTGCACAGTGGGGGTAATTTATAGAGGGAGAATTAACCTACAGACTCGCACGGCTTTGGGATGTGGAGGAAACCGGAGCACCTGGAGGAATCTCGCACGGTCACGGGGAGAACGTGCAAACTCCGTACAGACAGCGCCCGAGGTCAGGATCGAACCTGGATGTCTGGCGCCGCCACCCGGCACCCCCAATGCAGTGGATGCAGGAGACGGGAAGGTGGTGGGCTGGTACCACTGGCGGCACTAGCGGCACTGGCGGCACTGGCAGCACTGGGCAAGCGGCAGACGGGATGGGAGGGGGAGGGTGGTTGGACGGGGTGGGGGTCACTCACTTGGTTCTGAAGTCCTCGGCTGCGAGTTTGGAGTTGTCCACCTGGAGCATGAAGCCCGAGTTGCCGAGGATCATGTCGTTGATCTGTGCGGAGCAGGAGGTGGGTTAGTCCGTGTCCGTGTCCGCCCGGCGCCTCGCCACCCCCTCCCCACACCCTCACAGCCCACCCTCCTGGCCCCCTCCCCAGTCTCCCTGCGCCCGCCCGCCCGCCCCCTCCCTCTCTCCCTCGGCCCCCTGTTACCTGGTCCCGCAGGCCGTTGATGGTGACCCAGAACTGGGTGTAGTCGCGTTGGACGGCGGTGTTCTTCTCGGTGTGCATGCGGATCTGGGCCTCCAGATCGGAGTTGGACTTCTCCAGGGCGCGCACCTTGTCCAGGTAATGGGCAAGGCGCTCGTTCAAATCATTCATCGTCTCCTTCTCGTTGATGAAGAGGCCGGAGCCGGAGCCCATCCCGGAGCTACTCATCCCAAAGCTCATACTGGAGCCGGAGCTGGAGGCGGAGCTGGAGCCGAAGCCGAAGCCGAGGCCGGAGCCGGAGCCGAGGCTGGACCTCGTCATGGCGACGGAGCTGCGGCCGAAGCTGCCGCCGCCGCCGCCCCCCATACTCTGCGAACTCCAGGTTCTGGAGCCGCCGCCGCCGCCGCCGCTTCTGGAGACGTTGGACCGCTGTTGGAAGGTCATGATGTTGCAGTTAGTGCCAAGTCGGCTCTGCCCGGCCGCCTCTCCCTCCCGCCCGTTTTATAGCCCGTCCCGTCCCGCTACCTCCGCCCAAGAGTGGGCGTGGGTCGCTCCTGGCGTTGTGGGAATCGGAGAGACAAGCTGTTCTCCGCGGACGGGGTGGGTCCACCTGGTTCACGGGCACACGCCCAGAGTGAGAGGCAGTCTTATCCCACAGACTTACCGGAGTGGCTCCGGGGGGGAGGGGGCTGCAGATGCAGGTTTACACCGAAGACAGACACAAAATGCTGGAGTAACTCAGCGAGACAGGCAGCGTCTCTGGAGAGAAGGAATATGTGAAGTTTCGAGTCGAGATTCACTGGAATTCAGCAAGATGAGAGGGGATCTGAAAGAAACATATAAGATTCTTAAAGGATTGGACAGGATAGATGCACGGAAAATGTTCCCCATGTTGGGGGTGTCCAGAACCAGGGGTCACAGTTTAAGAATAAGGGGTCGGCCATTTAGGACTGAGATGGGGACAAACTTTTCCACCCAGAGAGCTGTGAATCTGTGGAATGCTCTGCCACAGACGGCAGCGGAGGCCAATTCTCTGGATGTTTTCAATAGAGAGTTAGATTTAGCTCTTCGGGCTAAATGGAATCAAGGGATATGGGGAGAAAGCAGGAACGGGGTACTGATTTTGAATGATCAGCTCTGATCATATTGAATGGCGGTGCTGGCTGGAAGGGCCGATTGGCCTACCCCTGGACCTATTGTCTATGTTTCTATGAGACCATTCCTCAGACTCATTTGACTTATTTCAAAGATAATCCAACACAATGTCGAACCCGCGCGGAGTGTCAGCGTGATAGGTTCCAGCGATAGCAGAGGAATTACCTCACGTTACCTCACGTACAAGCTGGGAGTCCATCAGCCTCAATTTCTGATGGAGCCAACTCGAGGGGCCGAGTGGCCTTCTGATACTAGATTCAATAGTCCCCCCACACATACTCCTTCCCCTCACACCCTATCCATGAACCTGTCTTAAGCCAGCTGATCTACATCGGTGAGACCAAGCGGAGGCTGGGCGATCGTTTCGTTTCGCCGAACACCTCCGCTCGGTCCGCAATAACCAACCCGACCTCCCGGTGGCTCAGCACTTCAACTCCCCCTCCCACTGCGTATCCGACCTCTCGGTCCTGGGCCTCCTCCACGGCCAGAGTGATCAACACCGCAAGTTGGAGGAACAGCACCTCATATTCCGCTTGGGGAGTCTGCATCCTCTGGGCTTAAACATTGAATTTTCTCAATTCTGTTAACCCAGACTGCCTCCCCCCCACCTCTCCCTCAGCCCTCTGGCCCTGACATTCCTTCTCCATCTCCCCCCCCCCCCCCCCCCCCCAGTCGCACTAGCTTCTCATTTTCACACCACAAACAGCTTACAATGGCCTGCTTCCTTTGTCACCAATACTTTTTTGCATATCTTTCACTCATTGTTCCTTATCTCTCCACATCACTGTTTATATCTCTCGTTTCCCTGATCCCTGACCAGTCTGAAGAAGGGTCTCGACCCGAAACGTCGCCTATCTCCTTCGCTCCTTAGATGCTGCTGCACCCGCTGAGTTTCTCCAGCTTTTTGTGTAACCCTCAACCTGTCTTAAGTGTTGTGACAGTCCCTGCCTCAAGGACATTGTTCCATACACCCACCACCCTCTGTGTAAGGAGAAGGCTTCATTGCCTGAATGGCCGCCTTCTGTGTGGTGACCATTCTACCATGGAGCGGTGAAGGTTGTCACATAATTCGCTGATCTGTCTTCCCATGAACGGAGCACATTGGACAACACAGCTGAGGCAAACACCTTATCCATTGTTTCCGAGCCACCACTCCTCCCTCCCAAAGAGCCGCCAACACTGCTGTGTAAGAAGGAACGGCAGGTGCTGGATTAAATCGAAGATAGACACAACATGCTGGAGTAACTCAGCGGGACAGGCAGCAATTATAGAGAGAAGGAATGGGTGAAAAGACTGTCGGGGTCCTTGGACAGGTGTTGCAGTGGAAGTATCTGGGGAGGGCTCCCTATACCCCTATACCCCCCCCCCCCCTCCTCCTCTCACAACTCTGACTAAGGACCCCTCTGACAGACCTTTCAGGTGAGGCAGCGGTTTACTTGCACCTCATCTACTGTATCCGCTGTTCCAGGTGTTGACTCCTGTATATCGGCGAAACCAAATGCGGGCTCGGCGATTATTTCGCTGAACACCTCCGCTCGGTCCGCTTAAACCTACCTGATCTCCCGGTTGCTAAACACTTTAACCCCCCCTCCCTCCCTCCCATTCCCATACTGACCTGGCCCATGGCAGGGTACACCTAGCTGCACCTGGAACAGTGCAGACTACACCAGGATCAGTGCAGACTACACCTGGCTGCACCTGGCTCAGTGCAGACTACACCTGGATCAGTGCAGACTTCACCTGGCTCAGTGCAGACTACACCTGGATCAGTGCAGACTACACCTGGCTGCACCTGGCTCAGTGCAGACTACACCTGGATCAGTGCAGACTACACCTGGCGGCACCTGGCTCAGTGCAGACTACACCTGGATCAGTGCAGACTACACCTGGATCAGTGCAGACTACACCTGGCTCAGTGCAGACTACACCTGGATCAGTGCAGACTACACCTGGCTCAGTGCAGACTACACCTGGCTGCACCTGGCTCAGTGCAGACTACACCTGGCTGCACCTGGCTCAGTGCAGAGTGTTCGCAGCCTGGGTTAGTCCTGGTGAGATGCGCCGAGGCCACATTCCCTGTGGCCAGCGGGATCAGCTACAAAGCAGTTGCAAGCCATTTTGTGACAAACTAAGAACGTGAAAGTTTCCACACAGGGAACTGCAGGTGCTGGTTTACCAAAAAAGACACAACGTGCTGGAGTAACTCAGCAGGGCAGGCAGCATTTACGAAGTTACATGAATAGGTGACGTCTCAGGTCAGGACCTTTCTTCAGGAAGAAGGGTCTCGATCCAAAACGTCACCTGTCCATGTGCTCTAGAGATGCCACCAGAGTGACTCCAGCATTCTGTGTCTTTTTTGATGTGAAAGTTGTCATCTAAATGCCACGTGGGACAGTTTTCTCCCGGCTCTCATCAGGCAACTGAACCACCATTCCACCAACTAGAGAGCGGTCCTGACCTCCCATCCACTTCATTGGAGACCCTCGGACTATCTTGAATCGGGCTTTTACTGGGCTACATGTTATTCTATTTATTCTGTATCTATGCACTGTGGATGACTTGAGTGTCACCGTGAATGTCTTTCCGCTGGCTGGTTATCGCGCAACAAAAGCTTGCCACTGCACCTCCTTCTGCAAACGTGAGGGCAGCCTGGAATGGTGAAGGGGGGTGTGGAAGAAGCAGAGTGAATGTGATCCATTGGAATGTTTTACTGGTCAGCTGGGGGCTATTGAGTTGGTCATGCCTGCACCTGTTCATTGTATGAGCAGTCCAGTTAGTCATGATCTTGAATCCCACGCACTTTATCAATGATTTGAAAACTCAGTCGGCCGATTCACGGGCGTACCCAACTTTCAAATAAACAGAATGCACGATGCCAGCACTTTCTGGAGTTTTTGGCAATGATAACGATAGTATTAATCCCCACTTGTGTGATTACTTAACTTCAGTGGAAGGGTTGTGGGCTCCTGTGTGCAGCGAGGTTGTTCTTGCCTGGGGAGCTACCACTCCCAGTCACTGTCAGCTACTCCCGAGACAAAGACTTGAAAGACATGAAGTTAATAGATTAAATTTCACAATGACATCAGCGAAAGAAAATGGTTCAAATCTCAAGTTAGAACTTGACAAGTAATTTTAAAGACAAGCACGTCTAATGTAATTCCCCACAGACGATGGACCTTTGGGGAAGGGTGGACATATTTTCATAACCACAAAGGAATGAGCAGCAACGAGGAGAACACTATTTAAGTTTGCATGCATAGGCAAATGTTAGCATACAATCTTTGAACTGAATTTGCCTTGGACTTTAAAGATCAAAATATCCACAATGTTATTATATTATTTTACTGGTCCTTTCCTATTTTTGTCCCTTGATTATCATAATCAAGAGAAAGCTATCCAAAAAGCCACAGAGAGCCGGAGTAACTCAGTGGGTCAGGCAGCATCTGTGGAGAACATGGATAGGTGACGTTTCACAGAGTGCTGGAGTAACTCAGCGGGTCAGGCAGCATCTGTGGAGAACATGGATAGGTGACGTTTCACAGAGTGCTGGAGTAACTCAGTGGGTCAGGCAGCATCTGTGGAGAACATGGATAGGTGACGTTTGAGATCGGGACTTTCTTAATCGCTGGCAGTTTGTTAATTGTGCTGTGGTCAAAGAAGCTGCTGCACAGACTTGTTTGCACAGACATTTGGCCCCGAGACTGAAATACACACTCACTCATGATGTCCTTTACATCCCCAAACTTCAAAGGGGTCCCATTCAATGCAGCTTGACCAATGTACAAAAAAGCACACAGAGGTGAATAAAGGGCTTTGCTCAGCGAGGGGCTGGGTGACAAGGGAACCTGTGCTGTGGCCATGGGGGCTGCGTTAACAGCCAGGGATTAGCAAAATTGTGATTGTCCTCTATCAGGCAATTCAGAAACACAATGGTTCTACACCTGGCTCACCTCTACCTCATGGTGGGCCCAGTACCATCCTCAAGGTAGACTCTACACTCCCCAATGCTCAAGACCCTGCACTCTACCCCACCACTCTACCACACTAATGCTCCCTAACCCACCAGTGTTCTAACTCACTAATGCAACCCAACTCACTAATGCACTAATGTCTGAAGAAAGGTCTCGACCCAAAACGTCGCCTATTTTCTTTGCTCCATAGGTGCTGCCTCACCCGCTGAGTTTCTCCAGCATTTTTGTCTACCTTCACTAATGCACTAACTCACCAATGCACTCGAGCTCACTAATGTACTGACCAATGCACTCTAACCCACCACTGCTCAAGGCTCCTATGCTCCATGCAACTTGCTGCTCCTGTTTCCCAGGCATGCCTGAAACTTACCAGCTTCATTTTATGATTGGAGCAGAACACAAAATGCTGGAGCAACTCAGCAGGTCAGGCAGCATCCGTGGAGGGAATGGACAGATGGCATTTCAGGTCACGACCATTCTTTGGGCTTCATTCATAACAAGACTTATTGGTCTATTGTAATATTTAAATGTGAATTCAAAGTGTTGAGAATTCCAGATTAGCAGAGATTCACTATTTTGATTTCACCCAGTGCATAGTGTAAGTAAGGGTGTTTATTTAAGTTTATAAAAGACTAGACATATAGTCTTTTGTGTCTCTGTGCATATGGGCATATGGACAATTCAACTTTGTGGACATGTGGAGATCACCTGCTACACCTACAGGGAGTGTCTGCATCTTGATGAACCAGTTCAGGGCTGCTGAGTTGTACAGAGTATGGGAGGGAGATAATTACCTGATGATTGTGCCGGGGGAGAAAGTCACTTCTCAGCTGGGTGGTGGCTGAAAGTTAAACTATGGAACGTAAAACAAGGCAGCACAGGACATTGACCCATGATGTCCATGCTGAACAATGTCTACACATGGACCATCAACCCAGCAACCTTATGAGGGGCAGCCAAGACAAAGTGTTGCTACGGTAACTGCATCCAATCAAAGTAGTATGCAGATGCCATAGTCAAAGAGTCACACAGCGTGGGAGCAGGCCCTTCGGCCCAACTTGCCCACACCGACCCCACATGGCTCATCTATACTAGTCCCAACTGCCTGCGCTTGGGCCATAACGCTGTAAACCTGTCCTCTCCACGCACACACTGTGTTTGAGTGTCGTAGAGTCACAGAGTCACGGAGACACGGAGTCACAGAGACACAGAGACACAGAGACACAGAGACACAGAGCCACACAGTCACAGAGTCACAGAGACACAGAGACACAGAGCACGGAGACACGGAGACACAGAGACACAGAGACACAGAGACACAGAGACACGGAGACACAGAGTCACAGAGACACAGAGACACAGAGTCACAGAGACACACAGTCACAGAGTCACAGAGACACAGAGACACAGAGACACGGAGATACAGAGACACAGAGACACAGAGACACAGAGTCACAGAGTCACAGAGACACAGAGACACAGAGACACAGAGACACAGAGACACAGAGTCACAGAGACACAGAGACACAGAGTCACAGAGACACAGAGTCGCAGAGACACAGAGTCGCAGTCATGGAATCAAAGACTCATACATCACAGAAACAGGCCCTTTGGCCCAACTTGCTTATGCCAACCAATGTGCCCCATCTACCCAGTCCCACCTGCCCATATTTGGCTCATCTCCCACTAAACCTTTCCTATCCAAGTACCTGCCCAAATGTCTTTGTTGTAAGAGTTTCTGCCTCAACCACCTTCTCTAGCACCTAATTCCATATACCCACCACCCTCTGTGTGAAAAGGCTGCCCCTCAGATTCCTCTTTCACCTTTAATCAATGTCCTCTGGTTCTTGATTCCTCCACTCTGGATACATGACTCTGTATCTACCCTATTGACAAGATCACCTGTCATCTGCGCTCCAAGGAATAAAGTCCTATCTGCCCACCCTCTCCCCATAGCTCAGGCCCTCAGGTCCTGGAAACATCCTCGTAAATCTTCTCTGCACTCTGCTTTCCAGCATATGAAGCTTAGTGCTTTTGTCCCCTATGATGGATGTTAAGATCCAATGGCGATTTGTAAAGAGCACAGGGTGCTTCTCTCTCCCAGCTGTGTGCAACATCTCACCGTCTAACGTGGCACCTTCTGCTCCATTTCCTATGTTGACACAAGTAAATACAGACACTTGTTCAGAAAGAAAGACACAGAGTGCTGGAGCAACTCAGCACACCAGGCAGGTTGAGACCCTCCTTCAGACTGTGTGGGGGGGAGATAAGCAGCTGGAAGAGAAGTGGGGACAGGACAAAGCCAGGCAAGTGATAGGTGGAGGAAGGAACTGCAGATGCTGGTTTAAATTGAAGGTAGACACAAAATGCTGGAGTAACTCAGCGGGACAGGCAGCATCTCTGGAGAGAAGGAATGGGTGACATTTCGGGTCGAGACCCTTTTTCAGAAACGTCTCCCATTCCTTCTCTCCAGAGATGCTGCCTGTCCAAGTGCTAGGTGGGTACAGGTGAGGGGGGCAGGGTTGGGGGTTGGATGGACAAAGGCCAGAGATGGAAAGAAGACAAAAGGCTGTGAGGATGAGGAGAGACAGAGCATGAAATGGGATATACGTGGAAGTAGAGAGGGAAGGGTGGTAATGTGAGCAAAATGGGTGCACATCCAAGTGGGGCCCAGTGTAGAAGGGGGAGGGGATGGGGTATGGTTGGTTAGTTTCCCAAAATTGAAGATCTCAATGTCCAGAACATTGTGTTGTAAGCTACCCAAGTAGAATATAAGGTGCAGTTCTTCCAGTGGCCCAGGACAGAAAGATCAGTACGGGATTGGGAAGAGGAATTAAGATGTTTAGCAACTGGGAGATCCCGCAGGTCCTGTGTTCCTGTTTCACCGCCTCACAGTTCACAGTTTCACAGTTCTACTGGGCTCTGAATGAGTGCACCTCGTCCATATTCTGCAGTCACAAAGCTCCCCCTGGTGCCCATGCACAGTACAGCAGTGTGTGTGAACGAAATCTAATCGTTCAAGGGATATGGGGAGAAGGCAGGAACGGGGTACTGATTTTGGATGATCAGCTATGATCATATTGAATGGCAGTGCCGGCTCGAAGGGCCGAATGGCCTACTCCTGCACCTACTTTCTATCTTTCTATGACCACTCAGCGGGTCAGGCAGCATCTCTGGAGAAAAGGATGGGTGATGTTTCGTGTCGGAACCCTTCTTCAGACCCAAATCATCACATCAGACGCTGCCTGACCCGCTGAGTTACTCCAGGAATTTTTGTCTACCTTTGGTATAATCCAGCATCTGCTGTTCCTCCCTACTCACTAATTATCACATCCCTCGATCTCTTTCAATCATCAGTCCGAAAAAAGGTCCCGACCCAAGATTCAAGAGAGTTTATTGTCATGTGTCCCTGATTGGGCGATGAAATTCTTGCTTTGCTTCAGCACAACAGAACATAGCAGGCATTGACTACAGAACAGATCGGTGTATCCATGTACCATTGAATATATATATACACACACAAATAAATAAGCATATAAAGTGCAATACGTTATTAAAGTTCAGATTTTGAACCTGAACGTTGCAGATTTCAGGCTCCTGTACCTTCTACCTGAAGGTAGCGGAGAGAAGAGTGTGTGGCCAGGATGGTGTGGGTCCTTGATGATGCTGCCAGCCTTCTTGAGGCAGCGACTGCGATAGATCCCCTCGATGGTGGGGAGGTCAGAGCCGATGATGGACTGGGCAGTGTTTTCAACTTTTTGCAGTCTTTTCTGCAGCTGGGCGCACAAGTTGCCGAACCAAGCCACGATGCAACCGGTCAGCATGCTCTCTGCTGTGCACCTGTAGAAGTTAGAGAGAGTCCTCCTTGACAGACTAACTCTCCGTAATCTTCTCAGGAAGTAGAGGCGCTGATGTGCTTTCTGTATAATTGGATCAGTGTTCTTGGACCAGGAAAGATCTTCACAGATGTGCACGCCCAGGAATTTGAAGCTCTTGACCCTTTCAACCATCGACCCGTAGATATAAATAGGACTGTGGGTCCATCCTACTCCTTCCAAAGTCCGCAATCAGTTCCTTGGTTTTGCTGGTGTTGAGGGCCAGGTTGTTGTGCTGGCACCATATGGACAGTTGCTCGATCTCTCTTCTATACTCGGACTCGTCTCCATCAGTGATACGTCCCACAACAGTGGTGTCGTCAGCAAACTTGATGATAGAGTTCACACTATGACCGGCTACGCAGTCATGAGTATGGAGTGAGTACAGCAGGGGGCTGAGCACGCAGCCTTGAGGTGCTCCCGTGCTGATTGTTATCGAGGCTGACACATTTCCACCAATACGAACAGACTGTGGTCTGTGAATGAGGAAGTCGAGGATCCAATTGCAGAGGGTTGCGCAGAGACCCAGTTCTGCGAGTTTGGTAACCAGCTTGGAGGGGATGATTGTATTAAATGCCGAGCTTTAGTCTATAAATAACAGCCTGACATATGAGTTTTTGTTGTCCAAGTGGTCCAGAGCGGAGTGGAGGGCCAGCGAGATCGCATCCGCCGTTGATCTGTTGTGGCGGTAAGCGAACTTCAGTGGGTCCAGGTTTTTGTTGAGGTAGGAGTTGATTTGCGCCATGATCAACCTCTCGAAGCACTTCATCACCACAGGCGTTAGTGCCACAGGTCAATAGTCATTGAGGCACGTCACCTTGCTCTTCTTGGGCACTGGTATAATTGATGCCCTTTTAAAGCAGGTGGGAACCTCAGACCTCAGAAGTGAGAAGTTGAGAATGTCCGTAAAACCTCCAGCCAGTTGGCCCGCACAGGTTTTTAGAACACGACCGGGTATGCCATCAGGTCCAGACGCTTTTCGAGGGTTCACCCCCCTGAAGGATTTCCTGACGTCGACCTCTGTGACTGAGACTGAAATACCATCACAGCAAATGAGGGCTTGAGAAGGCACATCGGTGTTCTCCCTATCAAAGCGTGCGTAAAACGCATTGAGCTCGTCAGGGAGTGATGCTTTGCTAATATTTAAGTTGCCTCCTGGTTTCGCCTTGTAGGACGTGATGGCATTCAGGCCCCGCCACAGCTGCCGAACATCTGTCTCATCCTCCAGCTTGGAGCAAAAGTACCTTTTTGCCTTTTTGATGGCCTTACCAAGATCGTATCTAGACTTTGTGTAAACCACTGTGTCATCAGACATGAATGCCTGGTGTCTGGTCTTCAGGAGAGTGCGGATCTCACAGTTCATCCAAGGTTTCTGATTGGGAAACACTCGGAAGGTTTTGGTGGGGATGCAGTCCTCCACACATTTCTTAATGAAGTCTGTAACGACTGTGGCATATTCATTCATGTCAGTTGCCGAGTCCCTGAACACTGCCCAGTCTACAGACTCCAAACAGTCTGAGGTGAGGACTGTACAGACCCCCTCCCTCCATCCCCCCCCCCCCACCCCTACCCCCCCCCCCACCCCCCCCGACCAGCTCTGTACTGTCCTCACCTCTGGGGGTGCGCTCTTTAATTGC
Source organism: Raja brachyura (assembly GCA_963514005.1). Next base: position 1,093,281 of record OY740812.1, read on the forward strand.
TGCCTGTAGGCAGGGAGAAGCAGCACCATGGTATGGTCGGATTTACCGAAGTGAGGGTGAGGGATGGAGCGGTAGGCATCTTTGATGGTGGTGTAGCAGTGGTCGAGGGTGTTTGGTCCTCTGGTGCAGCAGGAGACATGTTAGGGAAGTTAGGGAGTGACTTCTTAAGGTTGGCTTTGTTAAAATCCCCGGCTATGGTGGTAATTGCCTCGGGGTAAGACGTCCGGTGTTTGTTGACCACGGCGTGCAGCTCCTCCAGTGCCAGATGGACATCAGCCTGGGGTGGGATGTAGACCGCGGTCAGGATGATGGAGGTGAATTCCCTCGGTAGGTAGAAGGGACGGCACTTCACAGCCAGATGTTCCAGGTGTGGAGAGCAGGAGTTGGACAGGACTGCCACATCTCAGCACCACGCAGAGTTGACCATGAGGCAGACGCCCCCTCCTCTCCTTTTCCCAGATGCCAGTGTATGGTCCATAAGGTGGATGGAGAACCCTTCAGGCTGGACCGCTGAGTCTGAGGAGCTGGGGGTGAGACATGTCTCTGTGAAACAGAACACAGAGCATTTCCCGAAATGTTGTCAGTCCATTCCCTCCATAGATGCCACCTGACCCGCTGAGGAAATGGTGTGTTTTGCTCAGTACGTCTCTCAGAGTGTTCTGCAGGTTTACAAGACAGCAAAATCCTCCATTTGGGGGATACTGGAATAAAAGATGATGGTAGTTCCGAGCATTTACATCACATGGAGTGGGGTTGGGCTGAATGTACAATCTTCAGTCGTTTCCAAATGATTTTTTTTCTGGGAGCAGAATGATGGGATCAGAGACATTGGCACCTCTGTTTTGTTTAAATACTAACTTTCCTGATAGAAATGACTAACACCAAAAATTTGGAATCATCAGCTTTTCTATCTTAAAAAAAGTGTATGTTTTATAGATAAATATGTGGCTGTGGTGCTGACACGAGCTGCAGCTTCTGCTTCTTGCGTGTGGAGGGAGTGCACAGCCTAAAGTTGTTGGACAACTTGTTCTATTTAATCTTCCGTTTGTGCACATCGAGTTGATTGCATTAGTCGAAACATGGCTGTACATGTGAAGGTTGCAATCTTCCACCCCGAGCTGCAGCTGAAGAACATTGGGGACTGATGGAGATGAAGGGGAACATTGACTGGAGGCCTGGGATGGCACAGAGCTACTAAACAGAGATTGGAGTGGCCATTTGGCCCGTTTTGCACGTCATTGATGATGGCATGTGCCTTTAAATTTTAGACTGCCCGTTATATTGTGGGTGGGATTTATGACGTATTTTGGGGCGTATTTGGAACTAAGATGCTTGCGCAGAAGTTGAGTTTTTAGTGCAGTTTGGAGAGCGCTGGAAGAAGGTTAACCCTACCACCATGCGGGACACATGCGGGACCATATGCAGGACCATGCCAGATCATGGGAGTTTTAAAGGAGATCATGCCAGTGTTACGGAGACACGAGGAGTTTTCTATTGTTTAAAGTAATAAGCTGGTGTTTGATGAAGATTGTAGTAACGAGTCAGAAGAAGTTTGGATGGAGCTTATTGTTTTGTATCAACAATAAAGCATTTATTCATCAGAAGTCTGTGTTTTGAAGCCATATCTGAGAAGAAGCTCTGAAGGTCCATGTGAGTGAGCTCGCATGCGTTTCGAAGACACCCCCTTCAACCATTTTCATCCAAGTAGCGGCTAGGGTGCTAATTTCCTGAAAGATATGAAAATCTGCCACTACAAAGATAATGCACAAATAGGCTGTGGTCCAAGGAGCCTTTTCGTTCAAGTTCGTAACCCAACTCACGGAACTACCTGAATTTTTAACATAGTGTAAAAATGTTATAGAAATCATACCTGAAACTCGTCAAGACCAAAATCTGCACTTTTTAAAAATATGAGAAAAACTTCCAGTTTCCCAAGTAGTAATTGTCCAATCATTGCACGTTTGACATTGAGGTCGGATGCAATTTGACCAATCCTGCTCTTTGTTTTATGGTCGCCAGGCAGCAAGGACCCTGGGATCATGGCCGCCTCATTACATCAAAACAATAACATTTTCCAAATGGACAAGCTGGGAGTTACAGAGTTCAGTTTATTGTCACGTGTGCCGAGGTACAGTGAAAAGCTTTTGTTGCATGCTAACCAGTCAGCGGAAAGACAATACATGATTACAATCGAGCCGTTCACAGCGTTTAACATTTAGTGCAAAGTAAAGCCAGTAAAGTCCGACCAAATAAAGTCCGAGGGTCACCAATGAGGTGGATAGTAGTTCAGGACTGCTCTCTGGTTGTGGTAGATGGTTCAGTTGCCCGAGAACAGCTGGGAAGAAACTGTCCCTGAATCTGGAGGTGTGCGTTTTCACACCTTTACCTCTTGCCCGATGGGAGAGGGGAGAAGAGGGAGTGGCCGGGGTGTGACTTATCCTCGATTATACTGATGGCTTTGCCATTTAAACCTTTCCCCTCTTACATTAAGCCTCTCTGTGCCCTCTACCCCTCGGAAAAAGACTGGGATTATATAAACCTGTTTCAGAGAAAACAATCCCTGCCTCCAGCCTCTCCTCATAACTCAAGCCCTCCGATTCCACCAGCATCCTTGTCAATATTTTCTGCATCGTCTCTGGTTTTTATCACTTTTCCTCTAAACTGCACACAAGCACCGTCCAACTGCGATTCTACTATATTAGTTTAGAGATACAGTGCGGAAACAGGCCCTTCGGCCCACCGATTCTGCACCGACCAATGACCCCGCCCCCCCCCCCCCACACACACACAGGCACCATCACACTAGGGACAATTTACATTTAACAGGCCAATTAACCTACAAGTCTTTCGAGTGTGGAAGAAAACCAAAGATCTTGGAGGTCACGAGGCGAACGCAAACTCCATACAGACAGCCCCCGTAGTCAGGATCGAACCCAGGTATGAGGAGCTGTGAGGCAGCAACTCTACCGCTGCACCACCGTGCCACACATCTGCCGTGCCTGTCCAGCATCTTGTTTCCTTGTAATGTAACGTCCCAACTTCTGTACGCAGTAAGCCACAAAGTGCTAAGTATCTCAGCGTGTCAGGTAGCATCTCTGGAAGACATGGGTGGCACAGCGCACGGGTTGCTGCCTCACAGCGCCAAAGGCCCAGGCTTGTACACCGAGTTGGTAAAACATGTCAGTTGTGACTTAAGAGAGCTGCAAAGGTTGATTAACAGCATTGGAGGGAATTAAACAAACTGCTCCTCACCATCAGCCCCTGCATTGATGCATTGGACCATGCGGAACAAACTGCTCCTCACCATCAGCCCCTGCATTGATGCGTTGGACCATGCAGAACAAACTGCAGCTCCGCTTGCAACACTGCAACCTTCACCGCTTCCTCCAAAAGGATGCAACCACATCCACCCCTTCAGCCCCCGTCCACACTACTTGCCCCTGCAACGTACCTCTTCCCTCACCTCCATCCAATTACCTGTAGAGGCTCACCTTCAGGTTCACCTGCACCTTCTCCAACATTTACTGTTGCATTGGTCGCTCACGCCGAGGCCTTCTCGACGTCAGCGAGACCAAGCACGGACGCAGGGCACCCGTGGGCATCTTGATCTTTGGTCACCTTTCGATTCCCACACCAGCCTCCTTCACTGCCACACAGACTCAGGCCAAACTCAAACAGCCCACAACCCAACGGCAAAACAGATTGAACATTCCAATTCCTCATGACTATCTCCCCCCGTTTCCATCCCACTCCCTCCTACTGACCCATGGATCTCTCTTCCATCTGACTCCAACAATCCATCATCCTTCCCCAACCTGGTTCCACCCCTACCGTCCACCTGGCTCAATGGACCAGTCTGCCCTTTGGTGCCCCCACCCCCCCCCCCCCCCCCCCACACAATATCAGTTTCCACCCATCACCTACCCTCCCTCTCATTTTATCTACCGAGGATCTACACTCAGTCATGATACAGGGTCCCAGCCCAATCCTTTGATCCCACAGGTAATGCTCAACCTACTGAGCTCACACAGCTGTTTGAATGCTCCACATTCCAGCATTGGCAGCTTCTTGCATCGCCAAGCTGCACAATGGATAGTGTCCAGAGCCAGTTCGAATATTAGATGATTCGGGGGGGTGGGGATCTTATAGAATTTGGAAGATTGAGGGGGGATCTTATAGAAACTCATAAAATTCTTAAGGGATTGGACAGGCTAGATGCAGGAAGATTGTTCCCGATGTTGGGGAAGTCCAGAACAAGGGGTCACAGTTTATGGATAAGGGGGAAGTCTTTTAGGACCGAGATGAAATCATTTTTCACACCGAGAGTGGTGAGTCTGTGGAACTCTCTGCCTCAGAAGGTAGTTGGGGCCAGTTCATTGGCTATATTTAAGAGGGAGCTAGATGTAGCCCTTGTGGCTCAAGGGATCAGGGGGTATGGAGAGAAGGCAGGTACGGGATACCGAGTTGGATGATCAGCCATGATCACATTGAATGGCGGTGCAGGCTCGATGGGCCGAATGGCCTACTCCTGCATCTATTTTCTACGTTTCTATGAGATAGTTTCATTGTAGCTCTCGGTAAACATGACAACAAACTAAACTGCTCAGAGATACACAGGCAGGGAAACAGACCCTTCAACCCACCGAGTCCGCGCCGACCAGCGATCCCCGCACACTAACCCACACACTGGGGACAATTTACAATGTTACCAAAGCCAATTATCCTACAAACCTGTACATCTTTGGAATGTGGGAGGAAACCGGAGCACCCGGAATAAACCCATGCGGTTACCGGGAGAACTTCAAACAGTACCCGTAATCAGGATCAAACGCAGGTTTCTGCCACGGAGGCAGCAACTCTACCGCTGCACCACCGTGTCGCTCTTAAACATAGTGAATTGGCATCAAGGACTTTGAGACCACCACTGGTATAATGGTAGACAAAAATGCTGGAGAAACTCAGCGGGTGAGGCAGCATCTGTTCAGCAAAATAAAAGGTGACGTTTAGGTGAATAGGTGAACGTTCCTTCGCTCCGTAGATGATGCCTCACCCACTGAGTTTCTCCATCATTTTAGTCTACCTTTAATGTTTCCAGCATCTGCAGTTCTTTCTTAAACACTGGTACAATGGGATATTTTGCAATGACAATAGGGATGTGATCTGGGATAAAATAATATTCTGCAGTGATTAGCCTCACACAACCCACCTCCTCCTGAATCTTCATGATGCGCAAGTTAGAGTGTGGAAACAGGCCCTTCGGCCCAACTTGCCCCATCTACACTAGTCCCACCTGCCAGCGCTTGGTCCAAATCCCTCCAAACCGGTCCTATCCATGTACCTGACTAGCAGTTTCTTAAATGATGGAATAGTCCCAGCCTCAACTACCTCCTCTGGCAGCTCTTCCATACACCCACCACCCTTTGTGTAAAAAAGTTACCTCTCAGACTCCTATTTAATCTTTTCCCCTTCACCTTGAACCTATGTGCTTTGGTGCCCGATTCCCCTAATCTGGGCATCTAGCTGATCTATTCCTCTCATGCATGTGTAAGAACAGGTTTCTCAAGAGGGTTTTATTATTATACATTATACAAAAAGGAAGTACAACAAAAGTTCTAACATGTGCTTTTAAAAGGGAGTACAAACAGTACACAACATGTTAAGAGTTAACTGGGTAAAGGCATGTAGAGCGCTTGCTGCAAAGGCTGCAAGGCTGAACTGCCCATTCTGCAGCTCAGGTGCCACCATACAGGCCTCCTCTCATCAAGTACAGTCCACAAGTCAGAGGCAAGCATTGTCGAGCAGGGGGTGCAGACAGGGGGATGGCGTCAATTAGAATCCATGGACCTTGAGTTGCTCTTCCTTCACAATGCCAACCTGCAGTCAAATGAAACGGCAGCTTTAGTAACATTACAACATCCCACATTCTTCCCAGTTCACTGTAGTTTATTGTCACGTGTACCGAGGTACAGTGTAAAGCTGTTATAGACAATAGGTGCAGGAGGAGGCCATTCGGCCCTTCGAGCCAGCACCGCCATTTAATGTGATCATGACTGATTATCCCCAATCAGTACCCCGTTCCTGCCTTCTCCCCAAATCCCCTGACTCCGCTATTTTTAAGAGCCCTAACTCTCTTGAATGCATCTGTTGCGTGCTACCCAGTCAGCGGAAAGACAATACGCGATTACAGTGGGGCCGTGTACAGTGTACAGATACATGATAAGGCAATAACGTTTAGTACCAGTTCATAGTTAAAGAAATATTGCTGAAGGAGTTGCCATTTAAAAGGGGTGATCTGCTTCTGTGACGAGCATGCAAATAATTGCTTGGGTTCGGCACCGCCCCAGATATGTGGAACAAGGCAAAACCAGGGCCAATGCAGCCAACACAAAGCCCATCCTTGCTCAGTCACCGGGACATTCACCACATCCTGGGGGCAGCAGGGAGGGAAATCACAACCCAGGTCAACAAGGTGTTGGTGGATAAGATATTGGATTTATTTAATTCAGAGTTACGGTTCGGACAACAGAATCCGCACCGTCCAGCGATCCCAGCACATCACCACCACCCCACGCTCGCGGGACAAATTTATCCCGCCAATTAACCTACAAACCTTCACGTCTCTGGAGTGTGGGAGGAAACCGGAGCTTCCCGGAGAAAACCAACACACACACACGCGCGCGCGCGCACACACACACACACACACACACACACACACACACACGCGCACGCACTAGACAAAATGTTGGCGTAACTCAGCAGGTTAGGCAACATCTCTGGAGAACATGGATAGGTGATGATCTGAGGGATTGTGTGCCTTTGTTTGCAAACCAGAACCATTACTCAGGATTCCAGCATCAGCTGTTCCTTGTGTCTCCATGATAGTACATGTCTACCACCGATTGTCCAGTGCTCTTGGTTCGAGAGCCTTTATGGATTAACCGATTTGCCAGGCGCCTACGCGAGGAGCCCAACGGAACTGGGATGGCCCACCTAGGCTGCCGAGTAACTGGTATAACTGGCAAAGTCAGCGCTGCGACCGGATCTACCACTCCTGCCATGCCAGAGTTCCAGAGCCCCGGACAGAGGTGACAAATTCAACCCGCCGATCGGCATAGAGGTCCCACTGCCTCACCCAGCCTAGGCCCCACATTTTCAGGGGGACTTAACATAGAAACATAGAAAAGAGGTGCAGGAGGAGGCCATTTGGCCCTTCGAGCCAGCACGGCCAGGGGCGGGGGATTCATGTGGGCTCTTGTGATTAAAGGAGGTGACGGACCATCAGTTGCCGGACAATTGACCGTGGTCCTGCATTCGCCATTTTAAGCGTAGAAATCCGTTAGGAGACGACTTCCATTGACAGATCAACGTGTACATTGCACGGAGGTTACAGCGACAGGCATGTAGTTATGTGAAGCAGTCGTTACCTTCACCAGGAACTTGCAGATGTTCTTGCGCTGGTCTCCTTGCAGCTGGATCACCTCCCCGTACTCCGGATGTTCAATCACAGTGCCATTGCAAGCAAATTGCTGCAACAACAGTTTAGTTTAGTTGAGACATACAGCACAGAATCAGGCCCTTCAGCCCGCGCCGACCAGCGATCCCCACACGCTGACACTATCCTACACACACTAGGGACAATTTACAATTTTACCTAAGCCAGTTAACCTACACGTCTCTGTAGTGTGGGAGGAAACCAGAGACAAAACCCACGCAGGTGACAGGGAGAACGTACAAACTCTGTGCAGACAGCACCCGTAGTCAGGATTGAACCTGGGTCTCTGGCGCTGTGAGGCAGCAACTCTACCGCTGCGCCACCGTGATGAATCTGATGTGACGGATTGTCATATTATCTGTGACCATCTCCCCTCAGGCTCTGACTTTCCAGAGAAAATAATCCAAGTTTGTCCAACATCCCATTATTTGGGTGGTTTCCCACCCAAACCACCCCCTCCCCAGGTACTTTCCCCTGCAATGCAGGAGATGCAACACCTGCCCCTTTACCTCCACCCTTGACTCCATCCAAGGACCCAAACAGTCTTTCCAGGTGAGGCAGAGGTTCACTTGCACCTCCTCCAACCTCACCTACTCTATCCGCTGTTCCAGGTGCCAACTTGTCTACATCGGCGAGACCAAGCTCAGGCTCAGCGATCGTTTCACTGAACACCTCCGCCCAGTCTGTCTTAACCGACCTGATCTCCCGGTGGCTCAGCACTTCAACTCCCCCTCCCATTCCCAATCTGATCTTTCTGTCCTGGGCCTCCTCCATTGTCAGAATGAGGCCCAGCACAAATTGGAGGAACAGCACCTCATATTTCGCTTGGGTAGTTTCCACCCCAGCCGTATGAACATTGACTTCTCTATCTTCAGATCGCCCTTGCTTTCTCTCTCCATCCCTTTCCAGTTCTCCCACTAGTCTTACTGTCTCCGACTACATTCTATCTTTGTCCCGCTCCCACCCCCGACATCAGACTGAAGAAGGGTCGCAACCCGAAACGTCGCCCATTCCTTCTCTTCGGAGATGCTGCCTCATCCGCTGAGTTACTCCAGCATTTTGTGTCTACCTTTGATTTAACCCAGTATCTGCAGTTCTTTCTTACACGCTGTCCTTATACCGGATACCCTGTAATCCTGGCATCATTCTGATAAACCTCTTCTGCACGCCCTCCAAAGTCTCCATGTCCTCATGTAATGGGGAGGCCAGATCTACATTAACACAAAGCACTGGAAACTCAAACCTGGCATCATGTGTGGAAAAACTCGTGGTTTGTTTCTGCAACACTTCAGAACAGATGGGCCGCAGATGAAGACACAACAGAGATAACACTCTTTCCACAATGTTGTCTGACTTGCTGCATTTTACTTTTCTTTCAGTTTGATTTTTCATTCTATTAATATCCTTGTTTAGACTAAAACCTTTCTCGACCAATTTCTAAACTCCCCATCTCACGTTTACATTCAAACCATTACCTAATGTTCTGGGACACTGACACGAGTTATGAATCAAACACCCAAACCAAACGTCACCTACAACCGGGTAACTGCTTGATGACAAAGATTCCAACCACAGGGGTCTGAAGTTTCCTCAAGGTTGTCTACAAACTCCCCTCAACTTTACCTTGTCCCTCAGTTTACATTAGCAACGGTTGCTGTGAGATTAGCACTGACAGTAACATCCACAGAATATTAATACACATGGCAATGGGTCCATCGACCCACCACGTCCTACCTTCATAAGTTCTCGGTGCAGAATTAGGCCATTCGGCCCATCAAGTCCATTCCGCCATTCAATCATGACTGATCTATCATTCCCTCCTAACTCGACACCTGTACTAATCAAGAATCTATCAATCTCCAACTTACAAATATCCATTGACATGGCTTCCACAGCTGAATGTGGCAAATAATTCCACCCGTGCTGAAATTTAACCTGGACATCTGCCTGCACATGGTCCCAGCTATCAATTCCTGGCCTGTTCATTGTCCAGCAATATACCTTTCCACATTTTTTAAGAAAGGCATCGACCCGAAACATCACCCATTCCTTCTCTCCAGAGATGCTGCCTGTCCCACAGAGTTACTCCTGCATTTTGCATCTACCTACCATTAAACATTGCTGCTTCCACCACTGGCCCAGACAACTCCACACACGGCCTCAGTGTACTGCGGCCATACACATGTACTGCATCACATGCTTATTTAATATGTAACCAAGTGCTTATTACTCATGATACTTGAACTGAACTGTGAACAGAAATTAATTTCACTGTACCTTTGTCCAGTGCATTCAGACCTTCATTTTTTACACATTTTGTTACGTTACAGCCTTATTCTAAAATGGATTAAGTTCTTTTTTATCATCAATCTATACACAACACCCCACAATAAAAAAGTGACAACAGGGATTTAAAAATGTTTGCAAAGTAATTAAATAACTGAAATATCACATTTACACAAGTATTCAGACCCTTCACTCAGTACTTTGTTGAGGCACCTTTGGCAGCGATTACGGCCTCAAGTCTTCTTGGGTATAACGCTACAAGCTTGGCACACCTGCATTTGGATCATTTCTCCCATTCTTCTCTACAGATCCTCTCAAGCTCTGTCAGGTTGGATGGGGAGTGTCGATGCACAGCGATTTTCAGGTCCCTCCAGAGATGTTCGATCGGGTTCAAGTCTGGGTTCTGGCTGGGCCACTCAAGGACATTCACAGACTTGTCACGAAGCCACTCCTGCGTTGTCTTGGCTGTGTGCTTAGGGTCATTGTCCTGTTGGAAGGTGAACCTCTGCCCCACTCTGAGGTCCAGAACGCTCTGGAGCAGGTTTTCATCAAGGATCTCTCTGCACTTTGCTCCGTTCATCTTTCCCTCAATCAAGTCAAAAGTCAAGTCAAGTCAAAAGAGTTTATTGTCATGTGTCCCTGACAGGACAATGAAATTCTTTCTTTGCTTCAGCACAACAGAACATAGTAGGCATTGACTACAATTACATACATAAATACACACATGAGTGAATAAATAAAGTGCAAATAACAGATGGATTGGTATTAATGTCCAGACTTTGTCCGAGCTAAGTTTAATAGCCTGATGGCTGTGGGGAAGTAGCTATTCCTGAACCGGGTTGTTGCAGTCTTCAGGCTCCTGTACCTTCCACCCGGAAGCAGCAGGGAGATGAGTGTGTGGCCAGGGTGGTGTGGGTCCTTGATGATGCTGCCAGCCTTTTTGAGGCAGCGACTGTGATAGATCCCCTCGATGGAAGGAAGGTCAGAGCCGATGATGGACTGGGCAGTGTTTACCACTTTTTGTAGTCTTTTCCTCTCCAGGGCGCTCAAGTTGCCGAACCAAGCCACGATGCAACCGGTCAGCAAGCTCTCTACTGTACACCTGTAGAAGTTAGAGAGAGTCCTCCTTGACAGACCAACTCTCTGTAATCTTCTCAGGAAGTAGAGGCGCGGATGAGCTTTCTTAATAATTGCATCAGTGTTCTCGGACCAGGAAAGATCTTCACAGATGTGCACGCCCAGGTTTCATCAGACCAGAGAATCTTGTTTCTCATGTCTTTGGCAAAATTCCAAGTGGGCTTGCATATGCCTTTTACTGAGGAGTGGATTCTGTCTGGCCACTCTACCATAAAGGCCTGATTGGTGGAGTGCTGCAGATAGTTTTTATTCTGGAAGGTTCTCCCATCCCCACAGAGGAACCCTGGAGCTCTGTCAGAGTGACCATTGGGTTCTTGCTCATCTCCCTGACCAAGGCCCTTCTCCCTGATTGCTCAGTTTGGCCGGGCGGCCAGCTCTATAAAAAGAGTCCCGGTGGTTCCAAATGTCTTCCATTTAAGAATGACGGAGGCCACTGTGCTCCTCGGGACCTGCAATGGTGCAGACATTGTCTTATACCCTTCCCCAGATCTGTGTCTCGACACAATCCTGTCTCGGAGGTCGACGGACAATTCCTTCGACTTCATGGGTTGGTTTTTGCCCTGACATACACTGTCAACTTGGGACCTTATATAGACAGGTGAGTGCCTTTCCAAATCATGTCCAATCAATTTAATTTACCACTGGTGGACTCCAATCAAGTTGTAGAAACATCTCAAGGATAATCAATGGAAACAGGATGAACCCGAGCTCAATTTTGAGTTTCATAGCAAAGGATCTGAATATTTATGTAAATGTGATCTCAGTTATTCATATTTAATTACTTTGCAAACATTTCTAGATACCTGTATTTGGTTCATCATTCTGGGGTATTGTGTGTAGATTGATGGTTAAAAAAATGAATTTAATCCATTTTAAAATAAGGCTGTAACGTAACAAAATGTGGAAAAAGTGAAGGGGTCTGAAAACTTTCTGAATGCACTGTGTGACAAATAAAAGTACCATACCCTCTGCTTTTCGACATTTCCACCCTGGGAAAAGGATTGCCAATGTACCCTAATGCTACCCAATCCAGACAACATCTGCAGAATCCCTTCTGCTTCCACCAGAACTACACAACTAGGGGCTTACACAAAAAGCTGGAGAAACTCAGCGGGTGCAGCAGCATCTAAGGAGCGAAGGAGATAGTCGACGTTTCGGGTCGAGACCCTTCTTCAGACTGCCATATATATAATATTCAATAGATAGACACAAAAAGCTGGAGTAACTCACACAGTATCTCAGGAGAAAAGAGGTGGTATTTTGCGTCGAGACCCTTCTTCAGGCAGAGTATGGGGAAAAGGAAATGAGAGATATATGGAACAAATGGATGAAAGAGATGCAAAGAAGTAACGATGTTAAAGCGAACAGGCCATCGCTAGTCGCAGGCGTGGTGAGAACCAGTTACAGACTAGGAGACTCAACAGGACGGCTTTGAAACCAGTAGACCAACTAGGGTGGGGGAGGGAGGGGATGCAAGGGTAACAAAGTTAGATAAATCAATAATCATACCCCTGGGTTGTCAGCTGCCCAAGGGAAATACAAGGTGCTGTTCCTCCAATTTGCATTTGGTCTCGGTCTGACAATGGAGGTGGCCCAGGACATTAAGAACAATACACCTGACTGACAAAAGCTAGCATGGCCCACGCCTTCTGTAGGGCAGAAGGGTTTTACCTTTTTGAAGTGCCTGACGAGTTTCTTCTTGTCATACTCATCAGCAATGCCTTGGACGGTAGTGAGGGTTTTCCGACCGTTCCTCTGTTGGATCCTTATGTGGATATAGTCTTCAGTCCCAGATGGGAGGAGATCATCACCCTTAAGTGCATCAGCAAAGGGATCTGCAACAGTAATAGAGTCACGGTGTGGAAACTTCAGCCCAACTCGCACAAACAAACCAACACGCCCCATCTACACTAGTCCCACCTGCCCACGTTTGGCCCATACACCTCCAAACCCATCTAATTGTCCCAGCCTCAACTACCTCCTCCAGCAGCTCTTTCCACACACCCATCACCCTCCGAGAAAAAGTTACCCCTCAGATACTGATTAAATCTTTCTCCATTCGCCTGAGACTATGCCGTCTAGTCCTCGATTCCCCTACTCTGGGCAAGAGACTGTGATTCCACCCATCTACTCCTCTCATGATTTTATACATCTCTATAAGATCACCACTCATCTTCATGTGCTCCAGGGAATAGAGTTCCAGCCTGCTCAACCTTTCCTTATAGCTCAGACCCTAATAGCTCCTAGACAGTTACAAATGCACTGATTTTTTTTTTTTACAAAACTTAATGTTGGAGGCTGGGGAGAATTCAAAGTGGAGAAACTTCCCGCTGGAGAAGCTACAAACTTGTTGCAAGTTGGACAATAGTCTCAACGCGAGAGGTAGCACCCAACCAAGCTGGGAGAGCTGCCCTCTCAAAATACCAGAAACCCAGGTTTAATCCAAACCTCGGGTGCTGCCTATGTGGAGTTTGCACGTTCACCCTGTGATCGCATGGTTTTCAATAGATAGCAGGTGCAGGAGTAGGCCATTCAGCCCTTCAAGCCAGCACCGCCATCCAATGCGATAATCTCCTCCAACATCCAAAAGATGTGCAGGCTTGTAGGTTAATTGACCTCTGTAAATTGCTCCTAGCGCATGGGGAGTGGATGCAGGGGGGGGGGGGGGGGGGGGGGGGGAGGGGGAACGAAATAGAAAAAAGCTGTATTGCAAGAAAACAGTTACATGTAACCTCCCTGCAACATGTACAGCTTTTCACTGTCCCTCAGACAATAAACCAAACTAAAAAATTGCAGACAGGTGATCAATGATTGGCATGGCCTTGGTGTTTCCCCATGCTCTATCTTTCCATCAAAAGCAGAGGGAGAGATTACAGGAACACACTAATAACATACTACCCCAACGACAGAAATCCCTAGAGATTCAGCATCTGGCTCACCAAGGCCCCTCGAGTTCCTCAGTCTGAACAAGCATCTCGACCTGAAACATCACCCATTCCTTTTCTCCATGGATGCTGCCTGACCCATTGAGTTACTCCAGCATTTTGTGCCTTCCCCCAATTCCTACACTTCCTAGAGAATGTTAATATCATACGACAATGGGCAGCAGCAGCACAGCTGGAAGAGTTGCTGCCTCGCATTGGAGCAGACACACCTTTTTTTTAATAGCTACAAGTTTATTTTTGTTCCTTGCAAACTAAAAATACTAAAGACTATAGTTCAATGTTTGCGAGAGTATCATTGCACAGGTTTCTCTACGACCAGTCACTTGCTAGTTTCATGGTCACGACACGAAACTGACAGACAATGGTGTCAGGCCACTGCAGGGAGGTTACATGGTAAGTGTTTTCTTCCAAGGCAGCATTTTTACTGCATGTCAGCTTCCAAAGTTAATTAATTGCCTGCCAAACACCCAATGAAAGCAACATTACACCCAATTATCACACAGTCAAGGTAATGTTTCTCAATCCATTAACCACTTCTAGCCTACCAGCATTGCAGAAACACCTCCTGTGGATTGAAAGATACAACATGGAATCAGGCCCTTCAGCCCATCAACCCTTGATCACCCATTCACACTATTCTATGTCATCCCACCTTTTCCCCCATTCACTCCTAACACACTGGCAGCAAGTTAGTGGGCCAATTAACCTACAAACCCACGTGTCTGTGTGTGTGTGTGTGTGTGTGTGTGCGTGTGTGTGTGTGTACACACACACACACATACACACACACACACGTATATATACACACACACGTATATATACACACACACGTATATATACACACACACGTATATATACACACATAAAACTATATATACACACACATATACACACACATGTATATATATACACACACACAGCTTTTCGTTTCTCTCTATCGTTTGCCATATAATACTACGTTTACACATTCTGTTGTGCTGCAGCAAGTAAGAATGAACATGACAATAAAACACTCTCGACTCTCTCCCGACTCTTGGAGATCATGCAAACTTCACACAGCCAGCTCCCGGGGGCAGGATCGAACCCACATCTCCGGCACTGTGAGGCAGCATCTTCACAGATTATGTTTAGTTTGGATTAGAGTTACAAGTGCCAAAGTATTGTGAATAACTTGTTGCTGTGTGCTACCTAGCCCGCAGCAATGCTACACACGAATAGAGACACAAAACTATGATGCAACTCCAGCACTTCGGCGTAATCCGGCATCTGCAGTTCCTTCGCACATATGATTACAATCGAGCCGTCCGGAGTGTACAGACACAGGATAAAGGGACTGAGTCCAGTGCAAGTATCTTGTATGATAGACATTCAATTAACTTTAGTGCGGGCTGCAGCAGAGCCGGCCGGCATCCACCCCGTCCCGTCCCGCCCCGGACTCACCGAAGCTGTGCAGGTTCTGGCAGGCGGACATACGCCGTGGCGGGCGGGTGTGATCGAGTGTGCTGGAGAGAGGGAGAAAAGCGGGTGGCGATGCGGTGCTGGGTCGCGGTGCTGGGTCGCGGCAGGTCGCAGTGCTAGGTCGTGCTAGGTCGTGCTTGGTCGTGTCGGGTCGCGTGTGCGGGTCCTACTCCTGCTCTGCCCGCTCGCTGCGGACTGTCCCGCCCACCGCCAACGCGCCCTTATATAGACAGCGCCACGCCCACCATACGTCACCAACGCCGCCCGCGTCAGCTGCCACGTACAGGGCGGACCGCCCCCGACCCCGCCCCCTGGCCCTGACCCCGCCCCCTGGGGACCCAACAATATCCCAGCTGGTGATACAGCATGGAAACAGGCCCTTCGGCCCAACTTGCCCACACTGGCCGACATGTCCCAGCTACACTAGTCCCACTTGCCTGTGCTTGGTCCATATCCCTCCAAACATGTCCGATTCATGTACCTGCCTAACTGTTTCTTAAATGTTGGGATAGTCTCTATACAAAAGGTGCCCTCTACAACTTATTTTCTTTTTGCCTCTCTCAGTTTAAGATAATCCAATAATGTTGGTAGTAAATGTGTGGGTTAACATGTCTACATGTGTAGGGTGACAGGAGTTATTGGGAGAAGGCAGGAGAATTGGATTGAGAGAACGGTAGATCAGCCATGATTAAATGGTGGAGTAGACTTGATGGGTCGAATGCCCTAATTCTTCTTCTATGTCATGAACTTATGAATTAATGAACGTCTGATGGTGGAGAGGTTGTGCTAAGGATTGTTGTTGGTGGGGGAATGTAAGGAATAGCAGGGTGAACTTCGCTCCATAGGTGCTGCTGCACCCGCTGAGTTTCTCCAGCATTTTTGTGTACCTTCGGTAAACCCAATGTTTGGGTCAACAACAGGAGAAAACTAGGGGAAGGTCATAAGGGATAGGAGTTCCTGGGATCATTCTTGTAAACCTCCTCTAGACCCTCTCCACAGCCAGCACATCCTTTCTCAGATATGATGCCCAAAATGGCTCACAAGACAAGAACGGTACCACAAGATAGTCCAACATTTTGCCCAAAGTTGTACCCTAGGTGGTGACCTAGAGTTGTACCCTAGATGGTGACCTAGATCAGTGTTACAGCACCCATACAGATTATGTACAAATGTGTAATTCAGCTGAAATGCCCACAAACATCAAGGAACAGGTAAACGGACAGGTCAGTCTGAAGAAGGGTCTCGACCAGAGACATCACCTATTCCTTTTGTTGAGAGGTGCTGCCTGACCTGCTGAGTTACTCCAGCTTTTTGTGTCTATTTTAGGGCAGGAATGTGGTTTACAAGTGAATCCCAATGTACTTGGGGAGAGGTTAAGGAAGGTGGGTTGATTCTGGTTGGGAGGTGTTGCTGGTGTCTGTGTCCACCACCACTCTGGCTTCTTGACCAAAGCTTGAGTGTGGGTGAAGGCTGCTGTGACCAGTGTGCTAATCCCTCCTAATCTGTCACACCAGCTGGCTGCTCGAATTCAACATAAGTAGTTTCTGTTGCGTCTGAACCTCTGTGCTCCTTCCAAAAACTAGGGTACAGTCCGAATTCTCCAACCTCTTTTGTGTCGGAAGGAACTGCAGATGTTGGTTTACACCGAAGATGGACACAAAGTGCTGGAGTAACTCAGCGGGACAGGCAGCATCTCCGGAGAGAAGAAATGGGTGACATTTCGGGTCCAGAGTTACTCAAGCAGTTTGTGTCTGTCTCCAGCCTGCTCTACCATACACAGTGGCTGTTTATTGAAGGTGAAGGTGTCACTGTTTGTTGTGTTTACTCCACACCTGGAGACTGCCTGGTGGAGAAATCGGCATCTACTCATGGTGAACACTCCCTACAATTACACGCAGATTGCACAATATTCAACCTAGGCTTGCCTGGAGCAGTTGTGTAGGACAGATCCCAGCACTCTACGCACTGTTCACAGGGAACCGAGACAAACATCAACTGCTGCAGGTAGATCATCCATCCATTTGATGAAAGATGTAGGCTGATGTGCCAAGGCTTGTTGGTCTTCCAGTGTCAGGAGACTGGCGCAGGGGTCCAGGGTGCAGGGTTGCACCCTGCAACCCTGCAACCCTGCAACATTGCACCCTGCACCCTGGAACCCCTGCACCCTGGACCTTACACCCTGCACCCTGCAACCCTGCAACCTTGCACCCTGCACCCTGGAACCCCTGCACCCTGCACCCTGCACCCTGCAACCCTGCAGCCCTGCACCCTGCAACCTGCACCCTGCACCCTGGAACCCCTGCACCCTGCACCCTGCACCCTGGAACCCCTGCACCCTGCACCCTGCACCCTGCAACCCTGCAGCCCTGCACCCTGCAACCTGCACCCTGCACCCTGCACCCTGCACCCTGGAACCCTGCACCCTGGAACCCCTGTGCCCTAGAACTTCAAGGGTGCAGGGTTCCAGCGTGCAGGGTGCAGGGTGCAGGGGGTCAGTGTGAGGGGCACACTAAGGCACCAGGATAACTCTGGGGAAGGACCTCAGTCTAGAGTTTAACCTTGCTGGAATGTTAGTGACTGTAATTGTAATGCCATGTTGATATAATGTAAATATAGTATGCAAGGGTAATATTGTGCTGAATTCTGTGAACTGAATATATTTCTCAAATAAAGTATATTTGGGAAAATACATCCGCATCCAGTTGCTGGGAATGTTCTCTGAGCTTCCCATGGGAAAGCGCTCTGATTATGTCACTTTTCCCACTTGTAATTTTATAAACCTATCAAGTTTAGGTGCAGGAGTAGGTCATTCGGCCCCTCGAGACAGCACCACCATTCAATATGATCATGGCTGATCATCCAAAATCAATACCCCATTCCTGCCTTCTCGCCATAACCCCTGAATCCACTATCTTTAAGGGCTCTATCTAACTCTCTCTTGAAAACATCCAGAGAATTGCCCTCCTGAGGCAGAGAATTCCACAGGTTCACAACTTTCTGGGTGATAAAGGTATTTTCCTCATCTCTGTTCTAAATGGCTTACCCCTAATTCTTAAACTGTGGCCTCCTGGTTCTAGACTCCCCCAAAATCAGGAACATGTTTCCTGCCTCTAGCGTGTCCAATCCCTTGAAGAAGGGTCTCGACCCGAAACGTTGCCTATCTCCTTAGCTCCATAGATGCTGCTGCACCCGCTGAGTTTCTCCAGCTTTTTGTGTAACCCTTAATAATCTTATACGTTTCAATCCTTCTAAATACCAGAGTATACAAGACAGACACAAAATGCTGGAGTAACACAGCGGGACAGACGACATCCCCGGAGAGAAGGACTGGGTGGCGAATCGGGTCGAGACCCTTCTTCAGTACAAACGCAGTCTCTAACAGAACGCTGCATTGCCCAAAATCTCAAAAACCAGCAAGACCTGGCTTGGCTGGCAATCTTCTTTCTTTCGTGTCCATCTTCCATGTTTCAAATCTTGACCTCGCTGTCATCGTCCGTCCTGAAAAGGACGCGAGCTTCCGGCGACAATCAGTGGGAGCCATCACTTGTCGCAATAGATGATGGTGGTAGCAGCATTAGCTCGGGATACGTCCAGTTTCCAGCCCCACGATGTGGACACTTCTGCGATGGGGCCTTGACCGGCAGCAAGAAGGACCGTCCCTGATCGAGTGATGTACTGACCGTCAATGTCTCAATCCCACCACACTGCCCTCAGACGGCCACAGGTGAGTATACCTCCCAGTCACTGAGTTAACCAAGTTAGGCAGGAAGGGGTGCAGTGTCCTTGTCAAGGTTGGTCTTGGGCAGATGCAAACCACTGCACCCTGGTCAATGGGCACACACCGAGACCATCGCCAATTGCTGCCAGGTGAACAACTCCGTGAAACAAGCACCTTCGACTGACCGAAACTTGTTGGTTAGTGTTAGTCCACCAACATGCCCCATCTACACTAGTCCCACCTGCCCACCCCGACCAACATGTCCCATCTACACTAGTCCCACCCCAACCAACATGCCCCATCTACACTAGTCCCACCTGCCCACCCCGACCAACATGTCCCATCTACACTAGTCCCACCCCAACCAACATGCCCCATCTACACTAGTCCCACCCCAACCAACATGCCCCATCTACACTAGTCCCACCTGCCCACCCCGGCCAACATTCCCCATCTACACTAGTCCCACCTGCCCACCCCGGCCAACATGTCCCATCTACACTAGTCCCACCTGCCCACCCCGACCAACATGCCCCATCTACACTAGTCCCCCCTGCCCACCCCGACCAACATGTCCCATCTACACTAGTCCCACCCCAACCAACATGTCCCATCTACACTAGTCCCACCTGTCCACCCCGACCAACATGCCCCATCTACATTAGTCCCACCTGTCCAACCCAGCCAACATGTTCCATCAACACTAGTCCCACCTGCCCACCCCGACCAACATGCCCCATTTACACTAGTTCCACCCCAACCAACATGTCCCATCTACACTAGTCCCACCTGCCCACCCCGACCAACATGCCCCATCTACACTAATCCCACCTGTCCACCCCGACCAACATGCCCCATTTACACTAGTTCCACCCCAACCAACATGCCCCATCTACACTAATCCCACATGTCCACCCCGACCAACATGCCCCATCTACACTAGTCCCACCCCGACCAACATGTCCCATCTACACTAGTCCCACCTGCCCACCCCGGCCAACATGTCCCATCTACACTAGTTCCACCTGTCCACCCCAGCCAACATGTCCCATCAACACTAGTCCCACCTGCCCACCCCGACCAACATGTCCCATCTACACTAGTCCCACCTGCCCACCCCGACCAACATGTCCCATCTACACTAGTCCCACCTGCCCGCGTTTGGCCCATATCCCCCCAAACCTGTCCAAGTGTTTTTAAAATATTGTGATACCTTTATGGCGGGAATTAACAGATTCCTAATTAGTGTGGGTGTCAGGGTTATGGGGAGAAGGCAAGAGAATGGGGTTGAGAGGGAGAAATAAATCAGCAAAGATTGAATGGTGGTGTAGACTGGATGGGCCGAATGGCCTATTTCGTTGGCTTTCAGGTCCAAGGTGGAATGGCATAGAATACATTATTATCACGTGTGACAAGGCACAGTGAAATTTGTTGCTTGCTCACCCAAAATACACAAATATGAGTAAGAAAGAACTGCAGATGCTGGTTTAAATCGGAGGTAGACACAAAACGCTGGAGTAACTCAGTGGGTGAGGCAGCATCTCTGGAGGGTTTCAGTCTGAAGAAAGGTCTTGACCCGAAATGTCGCCCATTCCTTCACTCCAGAGATGCTGCCTCGCCCGCTGAGTTACTCCAGCATTTTGTGTCTACAAATATGAAGTATGCAAGTGGATTCTAGAGACAGCGAGCCCCAAGTTGCAGAACTGTAAGTTTGCTGCCAACACCAACATTACAAAGTTGCAGAGAGTGAGGAAGGGACTTGGTGGGGAAACTGGAATCTGGGCACAAGCCACTGGCTGTCTTTGTGCTTGCAAAGAATGTGATAATAACGCGTAGCAAATCTTGCGCGTGAATGGCAGGCCCTGGCTTGCAGGGTGAAGGGTGACGTACAAACACACTGTGTGGAGCCCCGGGCAACGGGCGAGGTGTTGCATCAATATTTACATCTGTATCTGGTTTGAGGAACGTCACGGTAGTGAAGGAATGATCAACATGAATATATTGGAACATGACTGTATTTCCGAAGGTTCGTCAAAATGTAGTTTGTAAAAAGCATTGCGATGGTGTTAACATGGTTAGTAACCTTGTAGATGATAACAACATTGGTGGTGTGGTGGACAGTGAAGAAGGTTACCTTAGATTACAGAGGATCCAGAATACCTATGAAAATGGGCCAAGGAATGGCAGATGGAATTGAACTCTGACAGTGTGAGGTGTTGCATTTTGGTGAGATAAACCAGGGCAGGACATATGCTGTAAATGGCAGGGCCCTGGAGTGTGTTGTAGGACCAAGACCAAGAAGCTCCCTGACTGTGGCAACACAGGTAGACAGGGAGGTGAAGACGACAGCTGGCACATTTGCCTTCATCAGACAGGGTACTAAGTTGGGGCGTGGAGATACTGGTTCACACAGAATATTGATACAAAAAGCTGGAGTAACTCAGCAGGTCAGGCAGCATCTCTGCAGAAAAAGAATAGGTGATGTTTCGGGTCGAGTCTGCAAAACATCATGTATTCCTTATCTCCAGAGATGCTGCCTGACCTGCTGAGTTACTCCAGCATTTTGTGTCTATCACTTGAGTTGGGACATCATGTTGCAACTGAACAAGTCATTGGTGGGTAGTCAAAAACGCTGGAGAAACTCAGCGGGTGAGGCAGCATCTCTGGAGATAAGGAATAGGTGACGTTTTGGGTTGAGACCATTCTTCAGATTGATGTGGAGGTGGGGGGTGGGGGGGGCAGGAAGAAGAAAGGAAGAGGTGGAGACAGTGGGCTGTGGGAGAGCTGGGAAGGGGAGGGGAAGGAGGGGGAAAGCAAGGACTACCTAAAATTGGAGAAGTCAATGTTCATACCGCTGGGGTGTAAAATGGAAGTCACTGGTGGGAGCAGAGACGAGGTATTGTGCGAAGATTTTTTCACCCAGATGTCATTAAGCTGGAAAGGGAACAGGAGGCTTGAGTTATTGGGATAGGTTGAACATGTTGGAACTTTTCACCATGGAGTGTAGGAAGTTGAAGAGTGGCCTTAAGGTCATAAGGTCATAAGGAATAGAAGTAGAATTAGGCCATTCGGCCCATCCAGGCTACTCCACCATTCACTCATGGCTGATCTATCTCTCCATCCCAACCCCATTCTCCTGCCTTCTTCCCATAACCTCTGGCACCCGCACTAATCAAGAATCTATCAATCTCTAATATAGAGGTACATAAAGTCATGGAGAGGTGAACGCTCATAGTTTTTGTTTGCATGGTAGAGAGCCTCAAACTAGAGGGCATAGAAATTAAAGTGAGAGGGGTAAGGGACCTGAAGGGCCTGAAGGGCAACTATTTCACACAAGGGGTGGAGAAAAAATGGAACAAGCGGCCAGAGAAAGTCATTGAGAGAAGTCAAATTACAATGTGTACAGGGACAGAAAAGGTTTAGAGAGATATGGGCCAAACACAGGCAAATTGGACAAGCTTGGACAGGCATCTTGGTCGGCAAAGATGGGTTGGGCCGAAGGGCCATTTCCATATTGTACGTGTGTTTGTGTCTCTTTCGAAGACATGCAGTATTTGCAAGTTTTAGGAATGGAAATAGCAAAAAATGAACCGCTGGAGGAACTCAACGTCACTGGCAGCGTCTGTGGGGGGAAATGGGCAAGACCTTTAGGGTCAGATGGCTTCTTCAAGATATCCATCAAGACTTCCTCTCTGAAGATAGACACGAAAAGCTGGAGTAACTCAGCGGGTCAGGCAGCATCACTGGAGAAAAGGAGGAGGTGCCATTTCGGGTGGAGAGCCTTCTTCAGACCGTGAGGATCCCGACCCGAAATATCAACTATTCCTTTTTCTCCGGAGATGCTGCTAGACCCGCTGAGTTACTCGAGAACTTTGTGTCTATCTTCGGTTCAAACCAGCATCTGCAGTTCCTTCCTACACAATACCATATAACCATATAACAATTACAGCACGGAAACAGGCCTTCTCGGCCCTTCCCGTCCGTGCCGCCCATTTATTTTCCCCTAGTCCCATCTACCTGCACTCAGACCATACCCCTCCATTCCCTTCCCGTCCATATACCTATCCACTTTACTTTTAAATGTTAAAATCGATCCTGCCTTCACTACTTCTGCTGGAAGATCATTCCACACAGCCACCACTCTCTGAGTAAAGAAGTTCCCCTAAACTTCTGTCCCTTAATTCTCATGTCATGCCCTCTTGTTTGAATCTTCCCTACCCTCAATGCTTCCTCTCTTTCCTGATAACCGCCAAAGGAACATTTCCTCTCACACACGCTGCCTGTCCCGCTGAGTTACTCCAGCACTTTGTATTTTACCCCAGATTCTCGATTTCATCAATTAAATTTATTTTTGGGAGAAGTTCCTGCAGGTGGCGATATTGAGCTGTTGGAAGTGACTGAACTCGTCGTTGCCACCTGCAGACATTGCCCGGTACTGCAGGAGGACCAAGGAGTCCAAGTCTGAAGGTTACACAAAAAGCTGGAGAAACTCAGCGGGTGCAGCAGCATCTAAGGAGCGAAGGAGATAGGCGACGTTTCGGGTCGAGACCCTTCTTCAGACTGGTCAGGGATCAGGGAAACGAGAGATATAAACAGTGATGTGGAGAGATAAAGAACAATGAATTAAAGATATGCAAAAAAGTATCGATGATAAGGGAAACAGGCCATTGTAAGCTGTTTGTGGTGTGAAAATGAGAAGCTAGTGCGACTGGGGAGGGGGGGGGGGAGATGGAGAAGGAATGTCCGGGCCCGAGGGCTGAGGGAGAGGTGGGGAGGGGAGGGGGCAGTCTGGGTTAACAGAATTGAGAAAATTCAATGTTTAAGCCCAGAGGATGCAGACTCCCCAAGCAAGTCCAAGTCTGAAGACGGGTCTCGACCCGAAACGCCACCCATTCCTTTTCTCCAGATATGCTGCCTGTCCCGCTCAGCAACTGCCTTGTCCCGCTCAGCAACTGCCTGCAGCATTTTGTGTCCATCTGCAGTTTCCATTCTTTTGGGGATTTATTTCAGGCTTTCAGTATCTGCAGCCTTTGATTGTAACTTTTCAGAAAAATCCTCCTCATCCTAATGTGTAATCACACCTTTCCTTAAATCTGAGGCCCAGAACTCTTCACCCCACCTGCTATTGCATTATGTGCCCCAGCCAATAACGGATAACACACCTGTGCTTTTTAAGTTAATAAACAATCCAAAGTTCAACAAATGCACAAATGCAATCTTGATTCTCAACCCTTTCCATGTCTGGCCGCAGCTTATAAACGGACACCTGGACATTGGGATCATGTATGTTGCTCAACTGGTCAGAATATCTAGAACTAAAGTAATGAGAGGAATAGATCGGGTGGAGGCAGAGTAGGGGAATCAAGGACCAGAGGGGGGGGGGAGACACTCAGACACTCACACACTCACTCACTCACTCACTCACTCACTGGGAGACTATTTATGTTTGATGCAAAGCCCTGAGCAGAGTATTAATCACCAGATGACGTGCTTTAAGGAAAGCTGGAATGTCAAACCGTGGAAGGGGAATTGCCATCAGCCGATGTGAGATTAATGCCGCTGATGTGTGTGTGTGTGTGTGTGTGTGTGTGTGTGTGTGTGTGTGTGTGTGTGTGTGTGTGTGTGTGTGTGTGTGTGTGTGTGTGTGTGTGTGTGTGTGTGTGTGGTGTGGGGAGGGGGGGGGGGGGGGGGTTGTACAGCCCAGCTTCTGCTGACCGGGATCTGTCTAACCTTGGCTCAGCCTCCCGAGAATCTGCGCGGATACGTTGATGAGCAGCTGTGTTGCGGCCACTCTACACTCTGTGTTGTCTGCTTTACCCTCAGTGAACATTGTGTGTTCTCCCTGTTACCACCAGGTGCTTCGGTTTCCTCTCACAGTCCAAAGACGCGCAGGTTTGTAGGTTAATCGGCTTCTATTGTCTATCTGCTGAATCTTCCCTCCGTGAACCTACATCCCAGATTAACCTTCTCCTAACTGCTGCCGATGCCATTAGATCAATCCTAAATGGAAGAGACAAAAAATGTGCTCACTACAGGGATGGTTTAGTTTAGTTCAGTTTAGAGATACAACTTGGAAACAGACCCTTCGGCCCACCGAGTCCACACCGACCATCGATCGCCCCGTACATTAACACACCCTATCCGACACACACACGCACACACGCACACACACACGCACGCACACACGCACGCACACACGCACGCACACACGCACACACACACACACACACACACGGGACAATTTACAATTTTACCGAAGCCAATTAACCTCCAAACCTGCACGCCTTTGGAATGTGGGAGGAAACCCGAGCTCCCGGAGAAAACCCACGCGGTTACAGGGGGAACGTACAACCCGTACAGACAGCAGCCGTAGTCAGGATTGAACCAGGTATCTAGTACCGCTGCGCCACCGCGTGGCGTTACCAACACTCGGCCCCTCTGCAACAATACTTGCCCAGACCTACACTTCATCCCCTTCACAACTAAAGCCACCCATTCCGTTTGACCACCAGGTTCATAAAAAGCTTCTTTCCAACAAACTGCAGGCTCGTGAACACGCCGACGGCACAACATTAAGCTCCACACTGTCCTTGTTGCCCTGGTATTACGGTTATTCTTACTTTTATTGAGATGTTTTAATGAGTTATCTATGCATATTGCTTTACACTGATGCAAGTAGCAGGGCCGGCACGGTGGCGCAGCGGTAGCGTTGCTGCCTTCCAACTCCTGGGTTCGACCCTGACCACCGGTGCTGTCTGCACGGAGTTTGCACGTTCTGCCCGTGACCTGCGTGGGTTTTCTCCGGGTGCTCCAGTTTCCTCCCACACTCCAAAGACGTACATGCTTGTAGGTTAATTGGCTTTTGTAAAATTGTAAATTCTCCCTAGTGTGTGTAGGATAGTATAAGTGTATGGGAGTGTTTGCTAGTCGACCGGGACTCGGTGGGCCGAAGGGCCTGTTTCCGCGCTGTATCTCCAAACCAAATAATGTCATTGTAGTGTTGCCAGTACATGTACTTCCTACTTACGCGCTGTTGGTCCTTGCTAGGTCTGTGCGCTTCTTGTAAGCAGATGCCATATCTGTGTGGACACCATCATTCATCATTCCCATATTCATTCCATTATTCATTAGCGAGTCGATCCCTAATCTGTGTGAACATTATTATTCATCAGCTTCATACCATTTAAATAATCGATTCTTCCTGCAGTCAATGACAGGATGCATTCGGCATCGATCAGGTTATTAAAGTGCTGTCTTCGGCCGATATTGATAGATACATATATAGTTATTGAGTGTGCAGGTCAAATCTCAGCATAAATCACACTGACTGTGGAACAAACAACAGCTTTACACACAGGAAGCGCGCTCAACAGTTAGTGCGTGGATTATTGATGTCCCAGCATTGAATTTCCCTATCAGCAGGCAGGAATAAACATTGAACAATGTGAGACGCACAAAGCTGGAGTCACTCAGCGGGACAGGCAGCATCTCTGGAGAGAAGGAATGGGTGACGTTTCGGGTCGAGACCCTTCTTAAAGACCCAACCCGAAACGTCGCCTATTCCTTCTCTCCAGAGATGCTGCCCGTTCCACTGAGTTACTCTATCTTTTTGTATCTATCGTTGGTTTAGACAATAGACTATAGACAATAGGTGCAGGAGGAGGCCATTTGGCCCTTCGAGCCACCACCGCCATTCAATGTGATCATGGCTGATCATCCCCAATCAGTACCCCGTTCCTGCCTTCTCCCCATATCCCCTGACTCCGCTATTTTAAGAGCTCTATCTGGCTCTCTCTAGAAAGCATCCAGAGAACCTGCCTCCACCGCCCTCTGGGGCAGAGAATTCCACAGACTCACCACTCTCTGTGAGAAAAAGTGTTTCCTCGTCTCCGTTCTAAATGGCTTACTCCTTATTCTGAAACTGTGGCCCCTGGTTCTGGACTCCCTCAACATCGGGAACACGTGTCCTGCCTCCAGTGTGTCCAAGCCCTTAACAATCTTATATGTTTCAATGAGTTCCCCTCTCATCCTTCTAAACTCCAGAGTATACAAGCCCAGCTGCTCCATTATCTCAGCATATGACAGTCCCGCCATCCCGGGAATTAACCTTGTAAACCTACGATGCGCTCCCTCAATAGCAAGAATGTCCTTCCTCAAATTAGCGGACCAAAACTGTCCACAATATCCAGGTGTGGTCTCACTAGGGCTCTGTACAACTGCAGAAGGACCTCTTTGCTCCTATATTCGATTCCTCTTGTTACAAAGACCAACATGCCATTCGCTTTCTTCACTGCCTGCTGTACCTGCATGCTTTCTTTCATAGACTGATGTACAAGGAACCGCAGATCCCGTTGTACTTCCCCTTTTCCCAACTTGACGCCATTTAGATAGTAATCTGCCTTCCTGTTTTTTATACCAAAGTGGATAACCTCACATTTATCCACATTAAACTTCATCTGCCATGCATCTGCCCACCCCCCCCAACCTGTCCAAGTCACCCTGCATTCTCATAGCATCCTCCTCACAGTTCACACTGCCACCCAGCTTTGTGTCATCTGCAAGTTTGCTAATGTTACTTTGAATCCCTTCATCCAAATCATTGATGTATATTGTAAATAGCTGCGGTCCCAGCACCGAGCCTTGCGGTACCCCACTAGTCACTGCCTGCCATTCTGAAAGGGACCCGTTAATCCCCACTCTTTGTTTCCTGTCTGCCAACCACTTCTCTATCCATGTCAGCACTCTACCCCCAATACCACGTGCCCTAATTTTGCCGACTAATCTCCTATGTGGGACCTTATCTAATGCTTTCTGAAAGTCCAGGTACACTACATCCACTGGCTCTCCCTTGTCCATTTTCCTAGTTACATCTTCAAATAAATCCAGAAGATTAGTCAAGCATGATTTCCCCTTCGTAAATCCATGCTGATTCGGACCGATCCTGTTACTGCTATCCAAATGTGCGGCTATTTCATCTTTTATAATTGACTCCAGCATCTTCCCCATCACTGATGTCAGGCTAACTGGTCTATAATTCCCTGTTTTCTCTCTCCCACCTTTCTTAAAAAGTGGGATAACATTAGCCATTAGCTCCAATCCACAGGAACTGATCCCGAGTCTATAGAACATTAGAAAATTATCACCAATGCATCCACGATTTCTAGAGCCACTTCCTTAAGTACGCTGGGATGCAGACCATCAGGCCCTGGGGATTTATCATCCTTCAGTCCCATCAGTCTACCCAACACCATTTCCTGCCTAATGTAGATTTCCTTCAGTTCCTCCGTCATCCCAGATCCTCTGGCCACTACTATACCAGGAAGATTGTTTGTGTCCTCCTTAGTGAAGACGGATCCAAAGTACCAGTTCAACTCACCTGCCATTTCCTTGTTCCCCATAATAAATTCACCATTTTCGGTCTTCAAGGGTCCAACTTTGGTTTAAACCGGCATCTGCAGTTCCTCCTTACACATTGAACAGTAAAGCAGCTTATAGTTTCTCTGGTGGTTTTTGCTGCCAGGTGTATTATGTGCCTGGAACGTGACAAGGCAGCGGGAACATAAATCAGCAAGTTCCACGTTTTCATGTGCAGGAAGGAACTACAGATACTGATTTAAACCGAGGACAGACACAAAATGCTGGAGTAACTCAGCGGGACAGGCAGCATCTCTGGAGAGATGGAATAGTTATGAAAAGAACGAATCAAAGCGCAGCGATGATCATTCAGTTGTGTTTTGTAATTTGTTATTTTCATACCTTGTATTCATTTGTTCTCTGTACCTTTCATATCTCTAGTTTCCCTCTCCCCTGACTCTCAGTCTGAAGAAGGGTCACGACCCAAAACATCTCCGAGTTCTTTTCTCCAGCGATGCTGCCTCACATGCTGAGTTACTCCAGCGTTTTGTGTGTTTTTTTCACCAGGTTTTCATGTTAATCTCACGCAAAGATCTGCAATATAATGACTGACCTCATTCAATGCAATTCCTCCCGTTTGTGTGCGTGTCGGGTGGTCTGTGAGTGAGTGTTTCTTTGATAAATACTGCGTTAGGTCTTCCTATTCTCAGTGAAGGCAGTAACATGCTTGGAGCAATAAACCATTATAAAATCTGGTGCAGCGGCAGAGTTGCTGCCTCACAGCGCCAGAGACCCGGATTCGATCCCGACTACGGGTGCTGTCTGTACGGAGTTTGCACGTTCTCCCCGTGACCTGCGTGGGTTTTCACCGACATCTTCGGTTTCCTCCCACAGTCCAAAGACGTGCAGGGACCTCGAGCTTTGTAGGTTAATTGGCTTAGTGGATGAGTAAATTGTCTATGGTGTTAGTGTGTGGGGATCGCTGGTCATAGAAACATAGAAATTAGGTGCAGGAGTAGGCCATTCGGCCCTTCGAGCCTGCACCGCCATTCAATATGATTATGGCTGATCATCCAACTCAGTATCCCGTACCTGCCTTCTCTCCATATCCCCCGATCCCCTTAGCCACAAGGGCCACATCTAACTCCCTCTTAAATATAGCCAATGAACTGGCCTCAACTACCCTCTGTGGCAGAGAGTTCCAGAGACCCACCACTCTCTGTGTGAAAAAAGTCCTTCTCATCTCGGTCGTAAAGGATTTCCCCCTTATCCTTAAGCTGTGACCCCTTGTCCTGGACCTCCCCAACATCGGGAACAATCTTCCTGTATCTATCCTGTCCAACCCCTTAAGAATTTTATAAGTTTTTATAAGATCCCCTCTCAATCTCCTAAATTCTAGAGAGTATAAACCGAGTCTATGCAGTCTTTGTTCATAAGACAGTCCTGACATCCCAGGAATCAGTCTGGTGAACCTTCTCTGCACTCCCTCTATGGCAATAATGTCCTTCCTCAGATTTGGAGACCAGAACTGTACGCAATACTCCAGGTGTGGTCTCACCAAGACCCTATACAACTGAAGTAGAACCTCCCTGCTCCTATACTCAAATCCTTTTGCTATGAAAGCTAACATACCATTCGCTTTCTTCACTGCCTGCTGCACCTGCATGCCTACTTTCAATGACTGGTGTACCATGACACCCAGGTCGCCCTTGACCATGACACCGCATCTCCCCTTTTCCTAATCGGCCACCATTTAGATAATAGTCTGCTTTCCTATTTTTGCCACCAAAGTGGATAAAATCTGCCTTCTCGGCCGGTGCGGACTCGATGGGCCGAAGGGCCTGTTTCCACGCTGTATTTCTAAAACTAGAATTAAAACTAAAACAAATTGTACAAGGAGCTAAACTTCCCTCCGCGGTGGAGTTTGTGTGAACTTTTAGTGCCCTCAGAACACACACTCGTGTTGTGAGCTGGATGCGTGTAGGGGTGAACGCGAGGCAGACCAGCCGACCATTGCTCCTGCCGTCAGTCGCTCTCGTCTGCAGGTGGAAATGACAGGAACATGATTGTTACTGTGGTGGCACAGTCTGGGATCAGAGGCCACAGCCTCAGAATAAAAAGGGCCGTACCTTTCTTCAGCCAGAGGGTGGTGAATCTGTGGGATTCATTGCCGCAGGCGGCCGTGGAGGCCAACATATTTCAAAGCAGGGATTGACATCTTCTTGATTAGTAAGGGTGTTAAAGGTTAAGGAGAGAAGGCAGGAGAACGGGGTTGAGAGGGCGAGATAGATCAGGCATGGTGGATAGACTCAATGGACCAAATGGCCCAATTCAGCTCCTATGTCCTTTGGTGCTATAGCACAAGATGTTCTTTTTAATAAAGGCTGTGTCCATTACGTTTCAGAAGGTGCAGGCGTGGTGTGGAGACAATGCTCATTGTCCAGGGAGCTGGATGCGGCTGCGAGGAGGATTCCACGGCGACGCTTCAAGAATCAATGCTGCCATTTAGCGTCCACCGGCAGCAGATGGTCCGTGTTGCTTTAACCTTTTCAATAAAAACGACGGAAGTCGGCAAACAAACTCGCAGCTTAAAATATCATCAACCATTTGTAGAGATACCGATTTGAGTATCAAGCAAACACTCATCTTGAACAAAATAGCTGTTTGATATTGAGAGATTGTCAATAAATGAGCTTATTAATCTTCCCAGAGAGCTTTCAAATCAATTCTCTGGATGCACCGAGTGGAGACAGGCAGGGGTAGCACTGATGGAAGGGGGGGGGGGGGGGGTCTGAACCAGGCGCTTGGTTTAACCTTTAGCGAAGGGTCCAGACCAGAAAGGTCACCTGTCCATGTTGTCCACAGATGCTGCCTGACCCGCTGAGTTACTCCAGCATGTTGTGTCTCTCTACCTTCCTTCATTCAGCAGCTGCCCTGTTTCAATGCTGTGTCTTTAACTGGTATTAGTGCCGCTGCCTCACAGCGCCAGGGCCGCTGGTTCGATCCTGACACCAAATGCTATATCAGAGTATAAACTTGATCGTGTACTTTGCACAAGTATTGTGTTTATTAGTTTATTTGTCTGTTTTATATATTGTCTGCTTTACTGTCCTGTTAAACTGCTTGCAGTGAGAATGTCATTGTTCTTGTATTGGTATTACTTACATCTGAGCACTCCTGCCTCTTGTCATTCTGCACCTTCCAAAGTCTTCAGATTGAGAATCAGCCTTCATTCTGAGGCCGACAGCCCCTGGAACCCCCACCCAGACGGGACTGGGAATCATTGGGAGCTTCAAAGCGGAGATTGGTCGATTTAGTTTGGCTGAAGAGTTTGGAAGGTGTAAAATGTCAAGAGTGAGGAGTCTTTAACCATCATATATACCAATAGCACAAGGATGACATATGATGAAAGAATCGAGCGGCCGGGCTTGTATTCACTGGAATTTAGAAGGATGAGAGGGAATCTTACAGAAACATAGAACATTCTTAAGGGATTGGACAGGCCAGATGCAGGAAAAATGTTCCCCATGTTGGGGGAGTCCAGAACCTGGAGTCACAGTTTACGAATAAGGGGTTGGCCATTTAGGACTGAGGAAAAACATTTTCACCCAGAGAGTTGTGGATCTGTGGAATTCTCGGCTGCAGAAGGCAGTGGAGGCCAATTGACTGGATGTTTTCAATAGAGGGTTAGATTTTGTTTTTAGGGCTAAATGAATCAAGGGATATGGGGGAAAAGCAGGAACGGGGTACTGATTTTGGATGATCAGCCATGATCATATTGAATGGCGGTGCTGGCTCAAAGGGCTGAATGGCCTCCTCCTATGCTCTAATGACATTTCTACTTGCAGCATTTTTACAGGCTTGTAAAAGCAGTACACAGAGATTATATATAAAAACATTAAAACATTCAATAAACTAATAAGCAGGATATGTGTAAAATGCCCATAGTTTCCAATGCAACCAACGACCGCCCAGGGCCATTACATGTTCTCCAGAGATGCTACTTGACCTCATAAGCTATTCCAGCACTTTCTCAGATCAGTTCAGTTAGTCTATTGTCACGTGTACCGAGGTACAGTGAAAAGCTGTTGGTGTGTGTAACAGCCTATGCAGTTCCATCCACTCCTTTAAGTCGAGGCTAAAACTCATCTCTACTCCCAAGCCTTTCCTGATGTCCTCTGAGCGAGGGCTATATGTATGTAGTGATGTTTGTATTTAATCTATGAACCACTGTTGTTTGTTATACTTTTCTTATACCAATGTAAAGCACTTTGGCCAACTAGAGTTGTTTTTTAAATGTGCTATAGAAATAAAAGTGACTTGACTTGTGTTTACACATCAGGCTGCTCTCTGGAGTGGGAACAGAGGTTTTCATACCTTTCCTAATTTTGTTCCACGTACCTCCTCATGCCTCCAGCTTCCCTCGCCCCTGACTCTCAGTCTGAAGACGGGTCTTGTTTCAAAACATCACCTCTTCCTTTTCTCCAGTGATGCTGCTTGACGCGCTGTTACTCCAGAACATCCATGTCTATCAGCTGCTTCTCACCTGCATCCAACGCAAATTGGAGGAACAGCATCGCATATTTTGCTTGGGCAGCTACAGCCCAGTGAATGAATATTGATTTCTCTCACTTCAGGTAACCCCGGCATTCCCCCTCTCTCTATCCATCCCCCACCCAGTCACACCAGCTTCTCGTTTTCACCCAACAAGCAGCTAACAAAGGCCTGTTTCCTTTATCATTGTAACTTTGTTTACATATCTTTGATTCATTGTTGTTTATCTCTCCACATCATCGTCTATATCGTCTCCTTTCCCTTTTCCCTAATCAGTCTGAAGAAGGGTCTTGACCCGAAACATCACCCATTCCTTCCCCCAGAGATGCTGCCTGTCCCGCTGAGCTACTCCAGAACTTAGTGTCGATCAGCAGAGGTGAAAGTGGCTTCTCACCGTGGTTTCTGCTGCCGACCACAAGAGGTTAAGCTGCAGGTAACGTCAGACAGAAGCACGAACATCATGTCCATTGGTTCAACTTCCACAATTCCCCAGGTGACCTCTTCTGATTAAACTGTGGGAACAGGTAAACACGCTGACCTTTCGGTTGTATCTGAGAAAGGGGAGAAGGATATAGAAAGTCAGAGTGAATCATGGCTTTATTGGCACTTAATCCTTGCCTCCACTTTCCTCAGTCTTTGACCTTCTTTGATATTTATTGTCCAGGTGCATGTGTCGGGAGAGGAGTGGGGGGGGGGGGGGGGGGGGGGGGGGTTGGGTGAGGGAGAGTTGGTTGGTAAAATCTTGATCTTTATCTAACTCGACTCCGTTACATTTAACGTTAAGTGTATAGAAGTGTGAAAGAGCGCACTTCCAGATTCAGGGACCCAGCTGATATCAGATAACTGAACCACCCTACCACAAATGGAGAGCGGTCCTGAAATACTATCTACCACATTGGTGATCCTCGCACTGTCTTTGATCGGAATTTATTAGCTTTATCTTAAACAAGTGACATTTCAGGACAACCAAAGTCGGAAGAAGGGTCCCGATCCGAAACATCACCTGCTCCTTTTCTCCAGAGATGCTGCCTGAACCTCTGAGTTTGGTGTAAAGCAGCATCTGCAGTCGGCTGAGTGTGTGGTGAACACTCCACCCTCACACCAGCACCTTCATGTGGACGGTTAATTGGGAAAGGTCCCAGATTTGGGAACACCCTCTAGGTTTCACAAGCAAATGCATCCACAGAGATCTCAGAAAGATGTAGGGCAGCGTGGGATGATGGGGACGGGGAGAAATGACAGCAGGGAGGGTCTGAAACGTGGAGAAAATTTAGAGTGGTTTTGTTTAACTGAGTGGCAATGAAGTCTGGTCATTCGAGAGCCAGTGGGCGAGTTGTATGGCAGCTGGCAGGCGTTTAAAGGGTCTTGCATTACAGAGTTGAACAAAGGGAACAGGCAAGACAGGTTACAATAGTCAATTGTACAGGTAACAAAGACATGTTGAGGGTATTGGCAGCCGGTGGGAGGTGGGGATGGGCCTGGCCACTGATGGGCTGTGTCACTGCTGAGGAACGTTGGTGAAGAGCTTCTGAAGAGAAGGCTGCTCTTGGAGACAAAGTGTTGACATCCCTCCGTCCGTCAGAAGCACAGATTGATGACAGAGACAAGCGTGTTGGCGCTGCCGACAATTCAGAGTGATTCACCTGAGATTCGAGGCAAGAATTACAATTTAATTTCTGTGGGTTTAGCTGGACAAAGCTTGGAGTTGCTGCTCAGAGGAACACAACCCACCCCCATCATCCTCCACAACAATACTTCTCCCCCCCCCACCCGACACTATCACCCAACCATCACAGAGTGCTGGAGTAACTCAGCGGGTCAGGCAGCATCTGTGGGGAACATGGACAGGTGATGTTTCACAGAGTGCTGGAGTAACTCAGCGGGTCAGGCAGCATCTGTGGAGAACATGGATAGGTGACGTTTCACAGAGTGCTGGAGTAACTCAGCGGGTCAGGCAGCATCTGTGGAGAACATGGATAGGTGACGTTTCACAGAGTGCTGGAGTAACTCAGCGGGTCAGGCAGCATCTGTGGAGAACATGGATAGGTGACGTTTCCGGACGCGACCATTCTCGGCCCCTATCTACGTCACCGAGTTACTTCACCACTTTGTGTCTGTTTTTTGTAAACCAGCTTCTCCAGTTCCTTGTATCACCAAGCGTCTCACTCCCAGCCACCCCCTCTTCTACCCTCTCCCATCAGGCAAGAGGTACAGAAGTGAGAAAACGCACACCTCCACATTCAGGGACAGTTTCTTCCCGGCTGGCATCAGGCAACCGAACCATCCTAGCACCAACTAGAGAGTGGTCCTGACCCCCCCATCTCTTTGGAGACCCTCGGATTCTCTTTAATTGGGCACTGCTGGACTTCTGCACTAAACGTTATTCCCTTTATCATGTATCTGTGCATCATGGATGGCTTGATTGCAATCATGTTCTCTCCGCTGAGTGGATAGGAGGCATGTCATAAGTGATAGGAGCAGAATTTGGCCATTCGGCCCATCAAGACTACTCCACCATTCAATCATAGCTGTTCTATCTCTCCCTCTCAACCCCTGCCTCTCCTGCCTTCTTCCCATTACCCGTGTCACTTATACTAATCAAGTACCCGTTAATCGCCCCTTTAAAAATATTTAAAGACTTGGCCTCCACAGATTGTGCAGATTCACCATCCTCTGGCTAAATAAAGTGGGAGGCAGATGACAAATGTATTAACCCTGTCAACTGCATTGTAATCCTAATCATGAATATAGATAGACACAAAATGTTGGAGTAACTCAGCGAGACAGGCAGCATCTCTGGAGAGAAGGAATGGGCGACGTTTCGGGTTGAGACACCTTACTCATTAACATATATGGTAGACAAGAATGGTCCCAGCACAGGTCCCCACTGATCACTGATCTCCTGAAACAACCTCGCACCCGGAGGTTTTTGTCAGTCTCCCTAATGGTCAAAAGTGGTTTCCGTTTTAAAAATCGGTCATTCTTTAGTCGAAGCGGGTTGCGATGCTAGTTGAAGGTGGTTGCCGGAGGACAAAAACCTCTGGGAACCGCACGGAAACCTTGGGTGCGGCGCAAAGTCTCCAGATGTTTCTGTTCAGGTTTCCATAGTGGGACAGGGGCACAACACTATCCTACACACACTAAAGTCAAATTTATTCATCACATTAACCAATGAAGATGCAGTGAAATGAGTTTTCCAGCAGCGATACACGCTGAGAAAGAACACACAACACACAATAGAATTTAACACTAGGGACAATTTACAATTATACCAAAGCCAATTACACAGCTTTGGACTGTAGGAGGAAACCGGACGCAGGTCACGGGGAGAACGTACAAACTCCGTACAGACAGCACCCGTAGTCAGGATCAAACCCGGGTCTATGGCGCTACGAAGCGGTAACTCCACCGCTGCGCCATTGTGACCTTGTCAAATGTTTCACCAAAGACCACATAGACAATGTCCACCACCCCCTCTGGACAATACTCTTGCTGACCGCTTCAATAAATGCTCGCAAATTTGAGAGGCACGTGATCCCAAATCAGCCCGTGCCCATCCAAATGCTGCTGAATCCTACCCTTCACAACCCTCTGTAGCCAACTCACCACCAATATCCAGCTCACTGGCCCTAGTGCCCTGGTTTATTCTTGTGGTCCTTCCTCAGTAAAGGCACAAAATTAACCCCCTCCAGTCTTCCGATAGTGATGTATAAAGATTTAAAAAATGAGAAAGATAAAGGTGATACTGGTAGATGCAGGTAGATACTAGTAGATACTGGTAGATACAGGTGATACAGGTAGATACAGGTAGATATTGGTAGATACAGGTAGATACAGGTAGATACAGATAGATGCAGGTGATACAGATAGATACAGGTAGATACAGGTAGATACTGGTAGATACAGGTAGATACAGGTAGATACTGGTAGATACAGGTGATACAGGTAGATATTGGTAGATACAGGTAGATACAGGTAGATACAGGTAGATACAGGTGATACAGGTAGATACTGGTAGATACAGGTAGATACAGGTAGATACTGGTAGATACTGGTAGATAC
This sequence comes from Raja brachyura, assembly GCA_963514005.1. Next base: position 1,130,287 of record OY740812.1, read on the forward strand.
TGGTAGATACAGATAGATACAGGTGATACAGGTAGATACAGGTAGATACTGGTAGATACAGGTAGATACAGGTAGATACTGGTAGATACAGGTAATACAGGTAGATACAGGTAGATAACATAGATGCTGGTAAATATATAGGTAGATCCAGGTAGATGTGTGTGTGTGAGTGTGTGTGTGTGTGTGTGTGTGTGTGTGTGTGTGTGTGTGTGTGTGTGTGTGTGTGTGTGTGTGTGTGTGTGTGTGTGTGTGTGAGTGTGTGTGTGAGTGTGTGTGTGTGTGTTTGTACGCGTGTGTGTGTGTGGGTGTGTGTGAGTGTGTGTGTGTCCGTGTGTGTGTGTGCGAGTGAGTGTGTGTGTGTGTGAGAGTGTGTGTGTGTGAGTGTGTGTGTGTGTGCGTGCGTGTGAGTGTGTGTGTGTGTGAGTGTGTGTGTGAGTGTGTATGTGTGCGTGTGTGTGTGTGTGTGTGTGTGCGTGTGTGCGTGTGTGCGTGTGTGGGTGTGTGTGTGTGCGTGTGTGTGTGTGTGTGTGTGTGTGTGCGTGTGTGTGTGAGTGCGTGTGTGTGTGTGTGCACGAGGGCCTTTCCTCAGACTGCGAGTCGCGCTGGCAGAATGGGAAGAATGGGGAATAAGTGCCAGCACAGATTATTCGGGCCGAATAGCCTGCTGTGTATTCCGTGTGACCGTTTACAATAGGATGCTCGAGGGTCTGATGTGGCAGTTTGAGGACCCAAATGTAATTTTACACAAAAGACAATTCATTATCTTGATTATTGTCTGATGAACTCGCTGCCGGGGCCTATTTTAGGTTTGTATGGAGACATCATGTTTATTCCATCTGGAGTACACTTGATTCAAGTGTGTGTGTTTGTTGTGTTGGTCTGAGTACGCTCAATGGACAACCCACAAGAAAGCGCTTTGATCATTTGCCGAGTGCCGGCGGGAGATGGAACAAAGCGGTCCCTGCCGGACAAAGGGCTGCTCTCCACTCTCCACTCTCCACTCGAGGCCCCCTGCCCCACACAGCATCAACGGACAACACTGAAGCCCAAACACGGACCGTGAGGCATGGCCACAGCTTGTGGATGGAGCTGGCGTGTTGCTTCCACAGAACCATCAGCCAAGAACACCAAGATGTCTAAAGATCTACACACTGCATATATACCACACGCACTATATATGTAGATCTATCTATATATCACAATAGATAGATAGATAGATAGATAGATAGATAGATAGATAGATAGATAGATAGATAGATAGATAGATAGATAGATAGATAGATAGATAGATAGATAGATAGATAGATAGATAGATAGATAGATAGATAGATAAATTTGATAGATGTAGAAAGATATATGGCTATATAGATAGACAGACCTTGCCCTACACTTGGAAAACGTGTGTGTCCATCGCTGTGTGTGTGTTATACACGCGTGTACGTGTAGTGTAGTACTATATACCCTACACTTGGAAAAAGATACCCTACCGTCAATAAACCTGGACGTGGTACATTCTCCCCATCCCTGACATAGAGAGACCACGTGGAACAGTAACGGGGGTGAGGGGGGGGGGGGGGGGGCATTAATGACCCTCTCCTCATTCTGAGATTGTGAACCCAGGTTCGGGGCTCAGACAGTATAAAACCCTCCCTGCTTCCAGAGTCTGGCGACGTGTAAGAATATTGTGATTTTGGATCAAGGGACTGAGACAGGCTGTTTCCATTGATAGAGGCGCCAAGAATCAGACAACGAGGGAAGGTGGTACCTGGCTAAAGAAGTGACACCAGAAGTGATTGAGCATTTGACAGCACCGGGCCTGTACTGGCTGGCGTTTAGAAGGATGAAGGGGACCTCATTGAAACTTGAGGAAAGGCCTGGATAGAGTGGATGTGGAGAGGATGTTTCCACTAATGGGAGAGCCTAGAACCAGAGGCTTCAGAATTAAATGATGTTAGTTTAGAGAGGAGATGAGGAGGACTTTCCTTAGTCATAGGGTGGTGGAATTAATTGCCTGAGACGGCTGTGGAGGCCAAGTGAGTGGATATTTTCAAGGCGGAGGTTGATGTTCTTGATTAGTGGGGGTGTCAGATGTTACGGGAGAAGGCAGGAGGATGGGGTTGGGAGGGAGAGATAGATCAGCCATGATTGAATGGCCGAGTAGATTTGATGGGCCGAATGGCCTAAATCTGCTGTTTGGAACTTATGAAAATCTTTTTTCGCCAAAAAGTGGTACATTTACGAAATACCCGGCTGGAGAAGTTGTGGAATCAGGTCAGCACGTGAGGTTCAAGCAAAGTTTAACGGAATGGATTATACATGTAAGGCCATGGACATGTAAGGCCATATACATAAGTGATTCATGAGATAGGAGCAGAATTTGGCCATTTGGCCCATCAAGTCTACTCGACCAGTCAATCATGGCTGATCTATCTCTCCCTCTCAACCCCATTGGCCTGCCTTCTCCCCATAACCCCTGACACCCGCACTGATCAAGAATCTTTGACTTGGCCTCCACGGCCTTCAGTGCCAATGAATTCCACAGATTCATCATCCTCGGACTAAAGAGATTCCTCCTCATCTCCTTTCTAAAGGAACATCATTTAACTCTGAGGCTGTGGCCTCTGATCCTAGACTCCCCCAGTTGTGGAAACATTCTCCCCACACCCACTCTACTCAGGCCTTGCACTATCGTGAAAGCGCTCACTATTGGGGAGAGCGGTGGGCCGGTTTGTTGCTGCATTGAGATGGACTCACTGGGCTCATCCTGAAAGCTCTACGCTTTCTGGGCTTCTATCGGAAAACTAAAACCAATTGGATGCGCTATCAACGCCCGACTCTCCCAAATAGACGAGAGATTTCGGAAGAGATTTGGGGTCCAAGTGACGCAGATAACTCCTTTTTGTTATTTATTAATTTATTAACCTTCCCCCGTGTTTAAGTGAAGACACGTCAGCTGGTGGATGTATAAAAAGGAGCCGGGAGGGTGTGGGATAATCAGCGAGCGGAGCAGAAGCGAAGATCAGGACCAAGGAGAGCAGCAGAGCGCATGACTGGTGAGCGGCGGGCAGGTCTCTCTAACCCCCTCCCCTCCTGTCTATCCGTCTATCTCCGTCTACCTTCCTCTACCCCCTTCTACCTCTCTCCACCTCTCTTCTCCTCACCTGTTTCCACCTCTCTCCACCTCTCTCCACCTCTCTCCACCTCTCTCCACCTCTCTCCACCTCTCTCCACCTCTCTCCACCTCTCTTCTCCTCACCTCTCTCCACCTCTCTCCACCTCCCTCCACCTCTCTCCACCTCTCTCCACCTCTCTTCTCCTCACCTGTTTCCACCTCTCTCCACCTCTCTCCACCTCTCTCCACCTCTCTCCACCTCTCTCCACCTCTCCTCCACCGGTCTTCTCACCACTCTCCACTCTCTCTGACTGCGCGTTCTCTGCACTTTGTGTTCACATGTATTGTTCTCGCTGGAGTTCCCTTCTCCAGTGGAGCCGAGGGAAGGGGGGTTGGGGGGGGGGGGGGTCTGACTCCCAGCGAGGGGTTCAGGGCGCTGACCTCCACACCGTTAGAAGGGCGAACAACTCGGGGTTTCCACAGGCAGCTGAAGTCAACTGAAGAGTAAACTTCAGCCGAGTTGGGGTGGGGCGGAGTCCCGCCATTGGCCGGACCAGGAGCGCGGACAGCAGGAATGTCCGGATCGATGGACACGCGGAATATTATAGACAATAGACAACAGGTGCAGGAGTAGGCCATTCTGCCCTTCGAGCCAGCACCGCCATTCAATGTGATCATGGCTCATCTTCCCCAATCAGTACCCCGTTCCTGCCTTCTCCCCATATCCCCTGACTCCGCTATCTTTAAGAGCCCTATCTAGCTCTCTCTTGAAAGTATCCAGAGAACCTGCCTCCACCGCCCTCTGAGGCAGACAATTCCACAGACTCACAACTCTCTGTGAGAAAAAATGTTTCCTCGTCTCCGTTCTAAATGACTTACCTCTTATTCTTAAACTGTGGCCCCTGGTTCTGGACTCCCCCAACATTGGGAACATGTTGCCTCTAGCGTGTCCAAACCCTTAACAATCTTATATGTTTCAATGAGATCCCCTCTCATCCTTCTAAACTCCAGAGTGTACAAGCCCAGCCGCTCCATTCTCTCAATATATGACAGTCCTGCCATCCCGGGAATTAACCTTGTAAACTTACGCTGCACTCCCTCAATAGCACGATTGTCCTTCCTCAAATTAGGGGACCAAATCTGCACACAATACTCCGGGTGTGGGCTCACTAGGGCTCTGTACAACTACAGAGTGCGGAGAGATGAGTTGCGGATGGCACGGTCTCTGTGAAAAGCAGAAATGGGTGGAGGTGGGAAGGTGTGATTTGTGGTGGGATTGTGTTGGCGGGTGACTGAGATGTCTGAGAATAATGTGATGGACGCAGAGGCTGGTGGGGTGAATGGTGAAGACCAGAGGAACTCCACCCTTGTTCTGTCTGGGGCGGAGGGGGGTGGGGTGGGGGGGGGGGGGGGGGGGCAGAGCTACGAGACTCAGAGGAGACGTGGTTGAGGGGACCATCTATGACAGCAGGGCTAAACCACGTTTACTAAAGAACGATCTCGGATGGTCTAGAATAGAAACCAGCATCTCGCGAGCAGATGGGTCAGAATCCAGAGCAAGGAACAGAGGCGGGAAGTGTAACTGAAACTGCAGGAGTGGCCACACCTTCAACTTGAATAAAGCGAGAGGATTCAGGAGTGGAGTTGTTGAGGGCGAGGACAAGTTCTGCCAGGCGGAGCAGAGTTTAGTTTAGTTTAGTTTAGTTTAGGGATACAGCACGGAAACTGGCCCTTCGGCCCACCGAGTCCGTGCCGACCAGCGATCCCCACACACTGACACTATCCTACACACCAGGGACTACTTACATTGTTTTACCGAGACCAATTAACCTACGTAACGCACGTCTTTGGAGTGTGGAGCACCCGGAGAAAACCCACACGGTCACGGGGAGAGTGCCGGGTCAGAGAGCATCTGTGGCGGGAATGGACAGACGACGTTTCGGGTCCCGATTCCGAATTGAGTCTCGAAACGTCACCTATCCATGTTCTCCACAGATGCTGCCTGACCCGCTGAGTTACTCCAGCACTCTGTGAAACGTCACCTATCCATGTTCTCCACAGATGCTGCCTGACCCGCTGAGTTACTCCAGCACATTGTTGAGACTTTAGAGAGATACAGAGTGGATACAGGCCATTCGGCCCATCGATTCCACGCCGAGCATCTATCGCAAATTCCCGCTAGTTCTATGCTATCCCATTTACACATCCACTCCCTACACACCAAGGACAATTTAGGGGTGCGTAACCTTCCAACCTGCACACATTTGGGTTGTACAAGAGAACCGGGGCGCCCCTGGAAAACCCACGCGGTCACAGGGAGAAGGAATAAATTCCACGCACAGACAGCAGCCGAGGTCAGGATCGAACCCGGTTCCCCGGTGCTGTGTTCTTTGTGTTTTTGCTCCATGGTTAAGGCCCAGTTTTTGTACTTTGTCTTTTACAGAAATGACCAACACGGCGTACGTCAGTCTCCTGGTGGTGGTGCTGGCCACAGGCTGCCTGTCCACGCCACTGTCCGGCCCCCGCAGCGGCAGCGGCAGCGCGTTGCTCCGGGAGCGCGGCGGGAAACCCCCCTCGGCCGCCGGGCCAGGCTCGCTGGGTCGCCGCGCCGCCACACTCAGAACCGACGAGCTGGTTGCCAGACTGTTGCCGCAGATCCAGGAAGGTAGACAGACCTGGGGTGGGGGTGGGGTCTGTGGACAGGGAAGGGGATGGGGGTGGGGGTGGGCTCTGTGGACAGGTTAGCGGGTGGGGTCTGTGGACAGGGTAGGGGGTGGGGGTGGGGGTGGGGTCTGTGGACAGGGAAGGGGATGGGGGGTGGGGGTTGGGTCTGTGGACAGGGGAGGGGGTGGGGGGTGGGGGTGGGGGTGGGGGTGGGGTCTGTGGACAGGGTAGCGGGTGGGGATGGGGGTTCGGGGCAACTTCTGACCTGCTGTACTTGGTTTGGCGGTGATACAGCGGCGCTGCTGGAACAGGCGGACCGCTACCAGCTGCGGGACGTCCTGCATCAGATGCATGACCGGGATTACACGGGCTGGATGGACTTCGGCCGTCGCAGCGTCGAGGAGGAGTATGACGTGGACTCCTAGACTCCCGTTCCAGAGAAGACCCTCGGAACGCGCTCCCCCCCCCCTCGCACCCAGACCCCAACGGCCGAGCGCGGAGTCCCAGCGCTTCAACGTGACGCGGCAGCGTGACCTGATTCAGAATTATTCAACGTTTACACTTGGTGATTTAACTCTGACAATTTGATATTTTTGGTTCTTTTAATAAACGGCGCGTGTGTGAAATACACTGTGAGTCCGGCTACACTGTGGGTCGGGGCAGGCTGGGGAGATGGCGGGGGGAGGGGGAGGTGGGGGGGGGAGGGGGGAGGTGGGTGGGTGTGGGGGGGGGGAGGGACGGAAGGAAGGTGGGTGGGTGTGTGGGGGGGGGGGAGGGAAGGTGGGTGGGTGTGGGGAGGGGGGGGGGAGGGAAGGTGGGTGTGTGGGGGGGGGGGGGGGAGACATTTCACAGAGTTCCCAGAGCAGACACACTGCAGCAGGATATTTTTTCAGGTCGGGTCAGGTCCGACAACAACATTTAGAACATATTTCGAGCGATATTGGCCAAACGTGGGTAAATAAATAAGACCAGCTTGGCTGGGCATCTTGGTCGGCATGGACAAGTTGGGCCGAAGGGCCAGTATGTGAATTGGCTTCGGTAAAGTACAAATTGTCCCTGGTTTGCGGAACACATTTACCTATAAACCGGAGCACCTGTAGCGAACCCACGCCGTCACAGGGAGACCAAATAAACTCCCGACAGACAGCGCAACTTCAGTTTAGTTTAAAGATAAAGAATAGAAACAGGCCCTTCGGCCCACCGAGTGCATGCTGCCCATCGAGCATCCGATCACACTGGTTCCATGTAACCCAATTACTCGTCCACTCCCTACTTTTACAAAGGGCCAATTAACCTACAAGCCCGCACGTCTTTAGGATGCGGGGAGAACCGGAGCGCCCGAAGGAAACCCACGCAGTCCACGGGGAGAACGTACAAACTCCGGACAGACAGCACCTGTGGTCGGGGTGAAACACGGGTCGCTGGCGCTGTGAGCAGCAACTCTACCGCTGATCACCGCGCCGCCCATGCATCCCCGGATAGCTCTATATGACTAAACTTACCCAGATTAGGCTGAGCAATGACTCTGGCCAAGTGGCACAGTGATCCTGAACTCAAAACATCAGCAGTAATATGCAGATGCTGGTTTGAACCAAAGATAGACACAAACATAGACAACGGGTGCAGGAGGAGGCCATTCGACCCTTCGAGCCAGCACCGCCATTCAATGTGATCATGGCTGATCATCCCCAATCAGTACCCCGTTCCTGCCTTCTCCCCATATCCCCTGACTCCACTATTTTTAAGAGCCCTATCTAACTCTATCTTGAAAGCACCCAGAGAACCTGCCTCCACCACCCTCTGAGGCAGAGAATTCCACAGACTCACCTCTCTCTGTGAGAAAAAGTGCTTCCTCGTCTCCGTTCTGAATGGCTTACTCCATATTCTTAAACTGTGGCCCCTGGTTCTGGACTCCCCCAACATCGAGAACATGTTTCCTGCCTCTAGCGTGTCCAAGCCCTTAACAATCTTATATGTTTCAATAAGATTCCCTCTCATTCTAAACTCCAGAGTGTACAAGCCCAGCTGCTCCATTCTCTCAGCATATGACAGTCCCGCCATCCCGGGAATTAACCTTGTAAACCTACGCTGTACTCCCTCAATAACAAGAATGTCCTTCCTCAAATTAGGGGACCAAATCTGCACACAATACTCCAGGTGTGGGCTCACTAGGGCTCTGTACAACTGCAGAGTGCGGAGAGATGAGTTGCGGATGGCACGGTCTCTGTGAAAAGCAGAAATGGGTGGAGGTGGGAAGGTGTGATTCGTGGTGGGATTGTGTTGGCGGGTGACTGAGATGTCTGAGAATAATGTGATGGACGCAGAGGCTGGTGGGGTGAATGGTGAAGACCAGAGGAACTCCATCCTTGTTCTGTCTGGGGCGGGGGGACCATCTATGACAGCAGGGCTAAACCACGTTTACTAAAGCACGATCTCGGATGGTCTAGAATAGAAACCAGCATCTGGGGGCAAAGTCCAAAAAGGGCAATGTACCCCAGTGAGGGTCAGTGTGTGTGGGACCTGACCTTCGAGTCAGCACCGCCATTCAATATGACAACAGGTGCAGGAGTAGGCCATTCGGCCCTTCGAGCCAGCGCCGCCATTCAATGTGATCATGGCTGATCATCCCCAATCCGTACCCAGTTCCTGTCTTCTCCCCGTATCCCCTGACTCCGCTATTTTTAAGACCCCTATCTAACTCTCTCTTGAAAGTATCCAGGAAACCGGCCTCCACCGCCCTCTGAGGCAGAGAATTCCAGACTCACAACTCTCTGTGAGAAAAATCAGATGATCATGGCTGATCATCCAAATCAGTACCCCGTTCCTGCTTTTCCCCCATATCCCTTGATTCAGTTAGTCCGCTAGTCCGAAATCCATCAGGTAGCAGGGTCTCTGGAGAGAAGAAATGGGTGAGGTTTCGGGTGGCGAGTCATCTTGTGTCCGTCTGTCCGTCATGAACAGTACTGTGTGAGTGAGGAGAGATCGGGCGGGGCGGTGGGGGACAGACTGTTGGGGGGGGGGGGGGGGGGCACAAGGTGCAGGGACCTGGAAACCAAACCAACACCCGGCACTTTATTTCTTTATTCGTTAACAAAATTACAAATCTTTACAGGATTAAACTCTGATGTTCTTTCGGATCCAGCGGGCGCGTCGCTGCCCAATGATCCAGGGACAACTGACTGATTGCCAGGGACGATTCATTTTAGCAGCAAGCCGAGCCAGGGAGACCGAGGCCGCTCCGCCCTTGCACTGAGACTGCAAACACAGGCGTCGCCCAGTGCCCAGAGCGAAGCGGGGACATATTCTGCTGCAGCCGCGGGTTATTCTGCATGCTGCTCTCACAGCTGAGTGAGGGGGGCTGTGACACGGGGTCGGGATGAACATCTAGCGGTGAGCTGGGACCTGGACTACCGGCGACAGGAAGGAGAGGCCAGGGGCAGAGTGTGTGACCACTGAGACTGCACGGGGCTGCACCGTTGCACACGTACAGGACAGCAGCATCGCACACACACACGCACACACACGCACACACGCACACGCACGCACACGCACACGCACACACGCACACGCACACACGCACACAGACACACGCACACACGCACACGCACACACGCACACACACGCACGCACACACACACACACAAATATACACGTGCGTTGCCTGATACCAAGTAGACAGGATATGGCAGCAGGGGTAGAAGCAGGCGGCCTGGGGGGGGCGGTGAATGAGGGGTCACAGATGAGGGGGTCACAGATGAGGGGTCAACCTCGTTGGGGAGAGAAATGTCGATGTTGAAAAACACAGCACATTTCCACTTTGGGAAAACCCTCGTGGTTCCGAGACCGCTCGGCCCACCGGGATCAGACTGGGAGCAGGAGTTGTGCAGCATCTCTAACTCACACACTGGCACACAGCGGCTGGAGAGGACAGACCAACTGGTCAAGCGATAGCAAACTCTGTCAGACTGGACACCCTGTCTCATGGCTTCTGCATAAAACATGCAAGGATGTTGGTGTGGACTGGACGGGCAGAATGATCACAGGCAGTCTGGTACAGAGGTACATGCACATGTACCCAGAAGAGGTGCCTTGTATTGGAACACCTGGCTGGCCACTGCTGTAACAACAGTCCTGTGGTACACAGCAGATGGGGCGGCCGTTTTATAAACAGGTCAAACACCATTTCTCCTGATGCAATAATTGTCGTTTCAAAGCCTGTCATTACTACATATTATTTAAATTTTGCGAAATTGTTTTTCTTGGAACTATTTTTTTTTATACTCTGTGTTTGGGATGCGTAGCTTGAAGCAGAATGGCAAGTGTGGAGCGATGCTGCCTCATGGCGAGCTGTGGGTCAGGTTACAAGAGGGGTTCATTCGTGCTAGTCAGTGTTTCCAGCTTGATACTCTGTCAATGTACAAAGGGAAGGACAAGTCTTCTGGGGCACTGTTCATGTGCTGGCCGTGGGCCTCTTGTTCTCAGGGTCCACCATGCCCCGCGCCACCACCTTGTCCAACCCAAGTTGCCTCAGCTTCTCCACCAGGTTGAAGCTGAAGATATTTCCTGAAGATGTGCCGTGGTCTCTCCCCCTCCTTGCATCCTCCTCGGGACCAATCCCTTCCAGCATGGTCCTGGCCAGGTTGGAGGTTAGGAAGGGAGGTTGAGGGGGGTGAGTGTAGGTCAGATCAAACAGGGAGGTGTGTATCTCCGGAGTCGGGCCTTTGTGTTGGTGCGGCTGGCCAGGCGTGTCGGCGACAAGGTTGTACATTGCGGCAGATATACCGTGCTCCTTCAGCAGAGCCACCAGGCTGAGAGAGGTACTTGTGGTGGTTGTGTGTTCCCGCAGGTTAGTGGCAGACTCGGACAGGCAGCGGCGGCGATGGCCGGAGCTCTGGGCTGCCTGCAGCTCCTCGAAGCTGGTGCTGGACATGGTGGTGCCCAGAGCGCTGGGCCTTGCTGCCGATGCGATTGGCCGGAACCTGCTCATGTTCCCACAGGACGACATGGGCCGCATTCGCTCCAGGTTCCCATCGGACGAGGTGGGCCTCAGTCTGGCTAAAGTCCCGCACGACGGCTTTGGTGAATGATGGAAACTGGAAGGGAAAAACGGGCAGAATTATTCAACAAAATCCACAACAAGACAAAGACTAGGCTTCTTATAAACCCACATCAAGAGGATGTCAATGCTACTGTAGTCATTGAACGGCCATGACCAGTGAAAGGCCATGACCAATACAAGTTCAAGTTCATGAAAGCAGAAACAGGTGACGGGGAGAATGTACACTCTGTACAGACGGCTCCCGTAGTCAGGATTGAGCTCGGGTTTCTGGCGCTGTGAGGCAGCAACTCTACCGCTGCACCACCGTGTCGCCCTGTTTGTGAACGTCTGCCAATAAATTCCTTCTGGCACTCATTGCATGGTTAAAGGAATTCATTGGCTCTCAGGTATTTGGGGATGTTTTGAGATCAGTAAAGATGCCAATGAAATGACCGGGCACTGGTGAGTTGTCGGACAGAGGAGCCTCACAGGATGGGTACATGGGTACAGGACAATAACCAACATTAAAAATACATTTGGACAGGTTAATGGATAGAAGATTCAGAGGGATATGGGCCAAATGCGGGCAATTGGGACTAGTTGGGTTGGCACAGACTCGTGTGGCCGAAGGGCCAGATTCCACTGTGCATAATCCCATGAAGGATATTATCAAGAGAGGGGAGATGAGGCTGAGCTGTTGTGGTCTGGAATGTGTTGTGTAGAAATTGGGAGGGGGTGGGAAGATGGTTGAGTTGCTGCCTCACAGCGCCAGAGACCCGGGTTCGATCCTGACTACGGGTGCTGTTGGTACGTAGTTTGTACGTTCTCCCCGTGACTGCGTGGGCTTCGGTTTCCTCCCGCACTCCAAAGACGTACATGTTTGTAGGTTAATTGGCTTTGGTAAAATTGTGAATTGTCTCTAGTGTGTGTAGGGTAGTGTTGACGTGCGGAGATCGCTGGATGACACGGACTCGATGGGCTGAAGGGCCTGTTTCCGTGCTGTAGTGCTAAACTAAACACATTAACTCAGGCTGACGGAGTGAGAAAACAACCACAGGGAAGTGACAGAGACAGAGAAAGCTTTTCACTCTACCTCACGACATGTGAAATAAACTAAACTACACATCTCCAGACAAACAGACCTGGGTTCACGTTGGGGGGAGGGGTTCTAGGCTGCAGGGTGGTGAGGTGGGAGGGGCATCTACAGGGGGGGGGGCTTTACACAGCGGGCAGGCCTTATGGGGGGGGGGGGACACTCAGGGTCAAACAGCGCAGTTCTTACTTCAAGGAGACAATGCTCCTAAAATTTTCCACAAGCCCCTGTACCACGGACCTTGCAGCCTGCAGTTGGGATAAAGACAACAGAACCGTTAGCAACCTCTGGATGGAGCTGGCAACATGCATCGGCCACAGGGGGTGGGGGCTGTGGGTTAACCTGCCTGAGAGGGGGGGAGAGGTGGGTGGGGGCTGTGGGAGAGAGACAGAGACTGGGAGAGAGAGATGGAGAGAGAGATAGAGACAGAGACGGGGAGAGAGACAGTGACTGGGAGAGAGAGAGAGACTGGGAGAGAGAGAGAGACGGGGAGAGAGAGAGAGAGACGGGGAGAGAGAGAGTCATGGGGAGCTGTGGGATAGGGGGGACAGAGATGGAGAGAAAGGCAAGTGAGAGGGCGAGGTGAGGGGGGAAGGGGGGGAGGGGCGAGGGGGGAGGGGGGAGAGGTGAGGGGGAGAGGTGTGGGGGAGAGGTGAGGGGGAGGGGGGAGGAGCGAGGGGCGAGGGGGTGAGAGGTGGAGGGTGAAGGGGTGGGGAGGGAGGGTTTGTAGAGTTGGGGAGGGGCAGGTAGTGAGGTGTCAGTGGGGAGGGTTGAGGAGAGGAGGCGGGAATCACCCCCAACCCCATGGACAAAGAGCCGGTCACGAACAATTTCATTCTCACAGACGTTCGTAAGTTCACGGAGCAGAATCAGGCCGTTCGGCCCATCAAGTCTACTCCGCCAAACTCCGGAACATTCTGGCCAAAGAGCGCAGATCAGCCACGATCACATTGAATGGGAGGGGAGGGGAAGGCAGGCTAGAGGGGCTGAGTGGCCTACTCTTAGAGTGTCTTACCATGCAGAAACCTGGGTTTGGCCCATATCCCTCCAAACCTGTCCTATCCATGTACCTGTCCAACTGTTTCTTAAACGATGGGATAGTCCCGGCCTCAACTACCTCCTCTGGCAGCTTGTTCCATACACCCACCACCCTCTGTGTGAAAAAGTTACCCCTCGGTTTTGTATTAAATCTTTTCCCCTTCACCTTAAACCTCTGTCCTCGATTCCCCTCCTCTGTGCATCTACCCGATCTATTTCTCTCATCATTTTATACATGTCTATAAGATCCTCCTCCTTCACACCAGGGAATAGAGTCCCAGCCCATTCAACCTCTGTCTGCAGGTCAGACCCTTGAGTCCTGACAACAACCTCTTAAAACTCTCCTGCTGCTGCTTCCCTGGCCCTGGAGCCCCTCTCCTTGAGGCCCCTCCCCCGTGTGGCCCCGCCCCCTTGGGCCCCTCCCCTTGAGGCCCCTCCCCCGTGTGGCCCCTCCCCACGTTGGGCCCCGCCCCCACCTTGACCCCTCCCCCGGATGGCCCCTCCCCTTGAGGCCCCTCCCCACGTGGGACCCTCCCCCACACGGGCCCCTCCCCCGTATGTGCCCCCTCCCCAGTGTGCCCCCTCCCCAGTGTGGCCCCTCCCCAGGTGTGGCCCCTCCCAGTGTGCCCCCTCCCCAGTGTGGCCCCTCCCCAGTGTGGCCCCTCCCCAGTGTGGCCCCTCCCCAGTGTGGCCCCTCCCCAGTGTGGCCCCTCCCCAGTGTGGCCCCTTCCCAGTGTGGCCCCTCCCCCACGTTGGGCCCCTCCCACACGCGGGCCCCTCCCCCTGCATCCCTGGACCGTCTCTACCTCATGGTGACGGTGGAGGAGTTGTCGGACGGGTGCATTATACGGCAGGTAGTTATGGTGTAGGTGGACTGTGTGTCCGGCAGCCTGTTGGTCGTGTGGTAGGCGGCTTCTGTAATGAGAGACGTGTCCGTGAGGAAGGGCCAGACTGATGGGAATGTCACACACACCCAGAGCACAGGCAGCTTGGTGGCACAGCGCCAGAGACCCGGCTCCAATCCTGACTACATGAGCTGTCAGTACAGAGTGTGTACGTTCTCCCCCCGACCCACGTGTTCCGGATTCCTCCCCACTCCAAAGGTGTACAGGTTTGGTATAAATGTAAATTGTCCCTAGTGTGTGTAGGATGATGTTAGTGTGTGGGATCGCTGGTGGTGGTGGACTTGTTGGGCTGAAGGGCCTGTTTCATGGAGGGTTGTATCAATGTACAGTGAGGAGTGTAGCCATGAGGGGCGGGGCACTATCACCCCCCCGCCCGGTGCTTACCACAGTATTGGGGCGTGGGGGCTCGGGCAGGGTTGTGGCCAGATGAGGGAACAAGGTGAAGTCGGTTTCATCCTCCTCCAGGTCGTTCAGGTTGTACACCTCCCCGCTCGGGTCGAGCTGGCAGAAGTCCTTGGTCAGTACTCCGGGCCGTGGCTCCAGGATGCCGCCCAGGTTGGGCTGGGCCAGCTGCTGCCACTGGTGGAGCGTGGCGGACCCTGTAGGACAGAGGGCAGCACCGTCAGAAGCACAGTCTGATCCCAGACAGGCCCCGGGGCTACAACAGGCGGGGGAGGGGAGAGGAGAAGGGGGGAGAGAGGGGGGGGAGGGACAGATGGGGGAGAGGGGGGGGAGAGAGGGGGGGGGGGAGAGAGGGGGGGGGGAGAGAGGGGGGGAGAGGGGGGGGATGGGGAGAGAGGGGGGGGGAGAGAGGGGGAGAGAGGGGGGAGAGAGAGAGGGGGAGACGGAAAGAGAGAGGGGGAGAGACAGAGAGGGGGAGAGGGGGAAGGGGAGCAGATAGAAGCAGATGGAAGGAGCGAATGAACACACAAGTACTCACATAAATACAATGTCCAAACACACACAAATAAATGTGCAGGAAGGAACTGCAGACGCTGGTTTACACAGAAGATAGACACAAAATGCTGGAGTAACTCAGCGGGACAGGCAGCATCTCTGGAGAGAAGGAATGGGTGACGTTTCGGGTCGAGACCCTTCTTCAGACTGAGTCTCACATCCTCTCCACATTCTGTACGTTTCAATGAGCCCCCCCTCGTTCAGCGGGTGCAGGCTAGGTGTTGTTAAGCGCTCGAGCTGTGAGCTGCCCGTGAGATATGAGGTTGCTCACCTTCCAGCGGCTTGACGATCTTCAGCTTGTCGGGTCGTGAGCCGAAGGAGAGGCTGGTCACCCCGGAGCAGCCGGAGTAGTTGGTTCCTGTGGACAGGTCACTTTCGGCTGGGGTGAGGAGGCCGCTGGACGCGGGCCCATCGCCGGGTATTGCCGCCCGCCGCTCCTCCCTCTCCTGCTCCGTCTCCTGCCGCTGGGATAACCGCTGCAGGGCCGCTTCCAGGTCGCGGCACCCTGGGGTGCCAGGGGCACCCAACCTCCGCTCAACATTCACGTCTCTGCAGCAAACCAGAGGGAAACTCAGCTCCACAAATAGATGGCACAGGGGCAAGATTTAGGGGAGTCTCGGAGCAGAGAGCACAGCCTCGGAATTAAAGGACACTCCTATACGGAGGAGATGAGGAACTTCCTTAGTCAGAGGGCAGTGAATCTGTGGAATTCATTGCCATGGACGGCTGTGGAGGCCAAGTCATTTGGTATTTTAATGGCAGAGATCGACAGATTCTTGATTATGGGTGTCAGTGATAATGGGGAGAAGGCAGGAGAATGGGGTTAGGAGGAGAGATAGATCAGCCATGATTGAATAGCGGTATAGACTTGATGGACTGAATGTCCTCATTCTGCTCCAATCACGTATGTACTTATTTAATGGATGTGCAGTTCATAAGTTCATAAGCCTGGAAAAATGGGACAGGCAGCCGGCTCGGGCAAAGCCCTCTCGCACCTGGCACCGTGATTCGTGGATGGCCAGCTTGGCCTTGTCCAGGAGCAACCCAACCAGGACATCTTCAGCCTACCCTGGTGGAGGAGTGCCCCGTGGTGGAGGAGTGCCCCGTGGTGGAGGAGGGCCCCGTGGTGGAGGAGGGCCCCGCGGTGGAGGAGGGCCCCGCGGTGGAGGAGGGCCCCGCGGTGGAGGAGGGCCCCGCGGTGGAGGAGGGCCCCGCGGTGGAGGAGGGCCCCGCGGTGGAGGAGGGCCCCGCGGTGGAGGAGGGCCCCGCAGTGGAGGAGGGCCCGCGGTGGAGGAGGGCCCCGTGGTGGAGGAGGGCCGCGTGGTGGAGATGGGCCCACTGGTGGAGGAGGGCCCCGTGGTGGAGGAGGGCCCCGCGGTGGCCTGGCGTGGTACTCACAGCGTGGAGTCGGTGTCGGGGTGCAGAGATGGGACCTTGTCATCGTTGCCGCCGCTGGGGGTACAGGAGCCATGGACGCTGGACAAGGGGGTGCTGAGGAAGCTGTGGAAGCCCGAGGGTTCACCGGACGACTGGCCCGAGCCGGGAATGTTCTGTGGCGACTGGGAGCGAGACGTCAGCTTCACCGCCTGGTTCACCGCTCTCACCGTCTCGAACACCCGCCGGTGGTAGTTACTGGAGAGGAGACCAACCCTGACAGTCACGGCACGGACCGGCTACCGGTGACACATTCCGGCGGTGGGGAGGGGCGGTGGGGGTGAGGAGGGGGGCAGGGGTGAGGGGGGGGTGAGGGAGGGGGGGGTCAGGGGTGAAGGAAGGGGGTGGGGTGAGGGGGGAGGTAGGGCTGAGGGAGAAGGGTGAGGGCGAGGGAGGGGGGTGGGGGGTGAGGGGGGGAGGTGGGGGTGAGAGGTTGGGGTGAGAGAGGGGGTGAGGGAGGGGTGAGGGAGGGCTTGGGTGAGGAGGAGGGTGGGGGTGAGGGGGGAGGGGGTGGGGGTGAGAGGTTGGGGGTGAGAGAGGGTGTGAGGGAAGGGGGTGGGGGTGAGGGAGGGGGGGGCGGGGGTGAGGGGAGGGGGGCGGGGTGAGGTAGGGGCGTGGGGGTGAGGGAGGGGCGGGGGTGAGGGGGGGGCGGGGGTGAGGGAGGGGGGCGGGGTGTGAGGGAGGGGGGCGGGGGTGAGGGAGGGGTGCGGGGGTGAGGGAGGGGGTGAAGGAGGGGGGGCGGGGGTGAGCAAGGGAGGGGTGGGGGTGAGGGAGTGGGGGAGGGGAGGGGGCGCTACGCTGTGTGGGGGGGGGGGGGGCAGCACTGAGGTACAGTACCCAGACCGTGTTGTCGTTCCCACCTGTTCTCCAGAGATTCCGTGGGATCCACGTGAAATCCTTTCCTCATCGTCCCCTCGATCTCAGCGGCCAGTGAATCCTGCAGAACAAAGACAGAGGGTCCCACACCCACTCGCATTGTCCACAGCCCAGTTTCCAAACCCATACTACCCCCTTCCTAATTCTCTGACCAATCTGAATGTCCCCAAAATGTAATGGTACCTCTGTAGCCTTTGTTGTCACCTTCTCCCAGCAGACAATGATCGATTCTACAGCTTCCTTGATCTCATAGAAGCATAGAAAATAGGTGCAGGATTAGGCCATTCGGTCCTTCGAGCCAGCACTGCCATTCAATATGATCATGGCTGATCATCCAACTCAGTATCCTGTACCTGCCTTCTCTCCGTACCCCTTGATCCATTAGCCACAAGGGCCACATCTAACTCCCTCTTAAATATAGCCAATGAACTGGCCTCAACTACCTTCTGTGGCAGAGAATTCCACAGACTCACCACTCTCTGTGAAAAATGATCTCCTCATCTCGGTCCTAAAAGACTTCCCCCTATTCTTAATCTGTGACCCCTTGTTCTGGACTTCCCAACATCGGGAACAATCTTCCTGCATCTAGCCAGTCCAACCCCTTAAGAATTTTGTAAATCTCTATGAGATCCCCCCCTCAATCTTCTAAATTCCAGCGAGTACAAGCCCGGTCTATCCATTCTTTCTTCATACGGAAGTCCTGCCATCCCAGGAATCAGTCTGGTGAACCTTCTCTGTACTCCCTCTATGGCAAGAATGTCTTTCCTCAGATTAGGAGACCAAAACTGTAAGCAATGCTCCAGGTGTGACCTCACCAAGATCCTGTACAACTGCAGTAGAACCTCCTGCTCTTGTACTCAAATCCTTTTTGCTATGAATGCTAACATAACATTCGCTTTCTTCACTGCCCTGCTGCACCTGGCATGCCTACTTTCAATGACTGGTGTACCATGACACACAGGTCTCGTTGCATCTCCCCTTTTCCTAATCGGCCACCATTCAGATAATAGTCTACCCTCATGTTTTTGCCACCAAAGTGGATAACCTCACATTTATCCACATTATACTGCATCTTGCCATGCATTTGCCCACTCACCCAACTATCCAAGTCACCTTGCAGCCTCCTAGCATCCTCCTCATACCTAACACTGCCCCCCAGCTTTGTGTCATCCGCAAACATGGAGATGTTGCATTCATTCCCTCGTCCAGATCATTAATATATATTGTAAATAGCTGGGGTCCCAGCACAGAGCCTTGCGGCACCCCACTAGTCACTGCCTGCTATTCTGAAAAGGACCCGTTTACTCCTATTCTTTGCTTCCTGTCTGCCAGCCTGTTCTCTATCCACATCAATACTGAACCCCCAATACCGTGTGCTTTAAGTTTGTATGCTAATCTCTTATGTGGGACCTTGTCGAAAGCCTTCTGAAAGTCCAGATATAACACATCCACAGGGTTCCCCC